>CATIWQ010056091.1:0-16079 GCA_949673415.1 Euphorbia schlechtendalii | reverse complement strand
TGAATTTATTTTTTATATAACAAAATCGCATTTTATAGTTACCTTATAGTTACCATATAGTTTACTTATAGATATATTCAATATAACAAAATCGCATTTTATAGTTATCTGATAGTTAATTCAAATTGATGTAATTATGTTATATTTTTGCTAAGTTTACTTGTAATATGTCAAATTGATATAATTGTGTTATATTTATTTGTATTCAATTAAATGTGTGTTTAAACTATGTGACAACTATAAAAGAACTATAAAATACATATGTATCGGTAAAAAAGTTCGGAAAAAGTATAGCATCATGGATCTTATTTTGAAGGGAAACATAAAGATGAAGAAAATATTCTAAAGCGGCATGTTGAAGAAATAAAAGATTTGTGAGATAAATAAAAAATAAGAACTTAGATTTAAAAAAAAATGAGGAATGTAAAAATGTAATTAAGAAAATTTTAAAAGGTAAAACTTCCAAATGAATTGTTAAAAACATACTAATTATGTAAATTACCTTATATTTATTTATATAATAGCCCAAAATAGCGAATAATTCAATAATTCAAACACGCATGAATATTTTAAGTTGGAACTGCCGTGACTTGGGCAGGCAATGTGCAATTGTGGAATTGGAAGAGATGATAGACTTTTCAAGGCCCAGTGTGGTATTCTCGATGGAGGTTAAAGTAGGAAGACTAATTGTGGAGAACATTCGAATTAAGAAGCAATTTAGTGTTTTGTTTTTAGTTCCCCCTATGAATAACGGAGGAGGACTTGCATTATTTTGGAAGGAACATAATATGGTCAAGATCTTACGATATGGTCGTACTTTCATTGATATTTGCGTGCATGTGGAGAGTTACCCATCATGGCGATTGATTGGGTTTTATGGGTTCCCAGAAAGTAGTAGAAGAAGGGAGTCATGAGATCTTTTGACTTGGCTTGGCGGGTTGCATCAGTTACCGTGGTGCATTTGGAGTGATATTAATGATATTATGGCATCACATGAGAAGATTAGTCGTGTTCCTCAACCAATTAATAAAATGGTGGGTTCTCTACTACTATTCATGGATGTGGATTACCAGACCTTGGAATGTCAGAGGCTCGAGCAATTGGGTTGCAGAATGGCTAGACAAGTCATTTGCAAACGCAACATGGATTGAATCATTTACCTCGGCAAGGGTTGAAAATGCAAACGTAGTATATTCATATCATTCTATGCTAATAACTCATTGTTCTACGGTGGACGCACAAAGAAAATACCGTTTCAGAGTTGAAAATGCATCACGTAGAGATGAGGAATGCAAATGCATTGTTTCTGACTAGTGACGGAAGCATAATGGTTTTATGAATAAACTAAAAGCTTGTGCGAATGAGTTGGAGATATGGGGCAGGCTTCGTTCTTGTAGGGATGAATTGGAATTACTTCGGCGTGATTCAGGATGGAAGAATTTTGATCATTATGTGGAGTCAAAAGAAAAACTTGGCCTGGAAGCAAGGCGCAAAAAAATTTTGGTTTGAAAGTCCAGATCAAAATTAAAAATAACTATAAGAATTTTAGCATTCTTTGACCATCAAAAATATATTCGATGATGAAAAAACATTTTTTGCTAACAAAAAACACATTTTTCATTATCAAATATGCGTCATAGAATGCTAAATTTCTTGTAGTATATATTTTTATTAATCAGCTTCTACTAGACCTCGTAAGAAGGGATTTAAGAGGCTCCAAGATGACAGTGGTAATTGGATCCATGGGGTACTGGAATTGAAGAACACATACAAAACTATTTTTCAGATATCTTTGAGTCATGTCACTCGAACACGGAGGAGGTTATGCAATATGTTTCTTCTAAAGTGTTGCATTGTCAAACCCAAAAATTAATTTCTCATTACTGGTGAGGAGATATGAATCTCTCTTTTCTATGCATCCTAATAAGACCCCGGGACCAGATGGCTTTAATCTAGGGTTTTATCATTTCTTTTGGGATATTATAGGAAAGGATGTCAACGATTTTTGTTTGGATTGTTTGAATATGAAGCGGCTGCCATGTGACCTTAATGATACTAACGGAAATGGATACCCCAATGTTGAAAGTACTTAAAGCTAAATATTTTAATCATATATCTTTCTTTGAGGTTCAACCTTCAAGTAATGATAGCTTTGTTTGGAAAGGATTTTTGGTGACTAGAGATTTGATCCGTACAGGAATGATGTGGCGTCTTGGTGATGGTGAACAAGTAGATATTTGGAGAGATCCATGGTTACCCGATCTTTCAAATGCTAAACCAACAACGGATCCAAATGTGTTTGAAGATATTAAAGTTACAGTATTGTTAACAGAGATTTATATGAGCGGGAATGAGGTGATCAATTATATTTTCAACCAAAGGGATAAATCATTAATTTATAAAATCCCAATTAGCATGGAGCATCAAGAAGATAAATAATTTTGGAGGTGGGAGCAGTTGGATTTCTATTCGGTTAAATCAGCATATTACCAATTGTGGAGGAGGCTTCTCGGGATATTCTTCGCCACTTTTCTACTGATAAATTTAATAGTTTGTTTGCAAGATTCGGCTGTATATCAACGGTGCTAAAAACTTGTTCACGTAAAATATAAGTGTTGTCAATACCCCTTATCAAAATAGAAAAATGATGATAACTGTTGCTATGTAGTTTTAAAAGATATCGATCTCACAGGGAAGGACTAGGTCTAAAGATCAACAAGGAACATAAAATAAAAAAAATAAAATAAATTTAGTATTTTGGGTAGGAGGGTTAAAATGAAGAATGAGTAAATATAGGTATGAAAGATTAAAGAATCTAAATATGTAGATTTTCCCTACGACATGTAAGATAGCAGAGAAAGCATGCAAGTTCAACAAAGATGTTACCATTCACTAAACTAATCTAACAGACTTGGTTCTAAATACTCAGATGTTCAATTATTCGCCGCAGAGCGGCACATGAAATGACTTTTCTAAATCTAGCGCAAACTAATTAAGACAACATCAATACTATGCTTAGTACGGGGTCGCTCTTACATAGCCACATTTAGCAAGTTACCATTCCAAAAATGTTGGCTCACTAAACAGCATTATATCACAGATCCAGTGATTATACACGATATTTTTAACCTCGAAACTACTCTTAAAATTAACATTAAAATAAAAGACTTAACACAAAATACGCATTATGACACATAGACATATCATAAACTTCGAAATAGAAAGTATAAGCAGAAAGCAATGCAAAGTTGTAAGGTATGAAAGTGAAAGCTAAAGTTGATTAAACCGTATCCACTCTTTTAATAGGAGTCATCAATTCTCGCAATTCCTGTGTCTGCTTTGAATTCGGTCTCGGCCCTAACAGAACCTCCGCTAGGATGCTATTTTTTGCGAATATCGAACAAACGAATATTGAAGAACGAAAACTTTATTGATAAGTGATTTGCAATTACACTTATACAACAATCGCTCGAGAATATAGAGAAATCTAGTGATCGAAATAAGGATTCGAATCACTTAAACATTTTCCCGCTAACACTTATGAACGTAGCGAATTCTCTATCTATACACACACTATATCTCTCACCTTTTCTAATTCTAATGCCTCCATGCACTACTGCACTGCTGCACGAAATTTGTGAGCTTTTGAATCCCTATTTATAGAGTTTGAAGGGTTGTGTCTATCTATATAAAGAGTCGTGTCCATTGGTGAAAGATTGCATTACTTCATTATGATTGGTTGAGAAGCTTCAATCTAATCCACAATGGATAGGCACCTTTTCATGATTGGTTAACTTCTGATAAGTGTCTTTTCATTGGTAGTTGATGGTGGTTGATCATGCTTATCTGGCGGTTGGTAGTTAAGAAGATAAAACCAGAAAACCGTCCAAGTCGCGACCGCGATATACATGTCGCGATCGTGAATTTTTGATTGGCAGACTTCTATTCTGAATAAGAACAAGTCGCGACCGCAAATGATTGTCGTGACCGTGAATTGCATTTTTCTTCAGAATTCTCCTTGCAACTTCACTGATCTTTGACAGCTTTGATCTTAAGCCAAATCTTTAAGTTTCACGCATCTTTTTGCACCTTTTTCACTCGTTTTTCATAGAATTCCACTTTAGATCATTTTACTCCCAAGATTTACTGAGTATCTGCATTTGCATAACAAACAACTACATACCACGTGAAATCTTTTATATAAAGTATAAAAATGACTTAAATTATAGTGTTTAGTGTGTAAAATTATTATGATAATAAGTGTAATTATACACTTATCAGATATCGGCTCTTGTTTCACTAGTGATAGATGGGAAAGTCTATAGAAATTAAATATTCAGAGTTGGATGAAAATTTTTCTATGGAAATGTGCTGTGAATTTTTTTACCAACAAAGGTTAGGTCGCTAAGTCGATTTGTTAAATTGAATGATGACCTATGTGATCTTTGTAGAGAGGATTGAGAATCTAGTTTTCATGCAATTTTTTGCTGTCGATATGCAAAAGATGTTTACGAGATGTATGTTTCAGAGGGATGGCCGGTCTACATAAGTAATTGGGAGCTTTGGTGGACTGGTTGGCGAGTTACTAGTGGAAATCTAACAACAGTTAGGTGCAATCGCTTGGGCAATTTAGGCACGACGAAATCATTTTGTATGAAATGGACAAATACAACTGGCGCATCATATTTTCAACCATGGATTTGAATTTCTTCGAGAGTGGCAGCAAGCACAACACCAAATTCAATCAAGTCCTACTTTCTTGTGAAAATGTCTCCATTATTTTTATTCGTATTGTCTTAGGGAACATCTTTGACAATGGAGCGAGACTTGGTTATGAGTGCATTATTCAAGATCACATAAGTAACATTATTGCTGCTCGAAGCTGCTTGCTTGAAGGTGGTGGTGATCCAGAACTTGCATAAGCTTTAAGTTGTCAAGAAGCATTAAGTTGGCCCAAAAGAAGACATGTGGATAAGATGTATGTTGCTCATGATGCGTTCAATATCCTTTCATATTTGAATGACTCGGTTTATTTTCATTCTTACTTAGGAACTGTGCTAGAAGATTTTCGTAGATTAGCTAATTCCTTTGTTGATATTCTTTTTGTTATATTAGGAGGTCTGCAAATCAATTTGCTCATAAACTTGTCAGAATAGCTGATTCTTAAGGGCAACTGAAATTATTTTCCTAAATCTCTTAGACTGTAATGTTTTTTATTTATGTGAGTTTCGTTGTAATAAAAAACATGCTTCATGTCTGACCTAACCCATGGTTTTGAAAACTGGACTGGACCGGCCGGTCGGACCCGAACCGGCCACTAGTATGGTTGGTTTTCATTCGATTCCCTATCCAGTCAAAGACCGGATGTTGATTGGTTGAACTAGCCGGTCGAACTCGATTTAATCGGAAACCGGTATCTTCAACCGACCGGTTCACTTACTCTTGATAAAAATCTCCAGCTTATTATCCATTATGTTTACTACTCAACTACAACCCTTACATTTATATTATATTTCTTTTACAATATCTATATGAAACTTTTACTTATTTTTATATTACATATTACTTTATTTATTTAGTGTATTGTATAAATAAATTAACCATATCTTATTAAAATAATATTTTTTCAATTCAAATTGAATTGTGATATTTGATGTAAAATTTTTAGAAGGTAATATTTATTTGTTAGTTTATAAAAGGATATTGAATTTACAATACTTTTTTCATTAAATATATATTGAAAATCTTCAAATGTATTCTATAAGTCTAAGTTTAATAATAATATAAAATGGTTTTTACTAATATTTTAATTTATAATATATGATCTCATCCGAATTAAATTTGGTTGGATACAAAAATAATTTAGCATTCATTTTTCATTAAATTGTATTGATTATTATGTTGTATTTTTTTATTTGAAGAATAAACTTTGTATATGAAGTATTAACATTAAAAATATTATCAATTATTGAAACAATGAAATTTATATTTGTTTGACATCAAATTATTAAATATATTAGTATTTGATGAATTTTTGAAAAATCCAGTTCGATCAACAATTTAATCCGATTAAAACAAAGATTTCCATGAAACACTTTTCCACCAATTGGATAACCGGTCCGGTTCTGAAAATCATACCAAATAAGCTATCTCATTCCAAACTTGGACGGATATGTATCTAAATGTCGAGTGTCAGCACGGCGTCGTTTTGTTTCCCTCCTCAAACAAATGGAGCCCCATTCTCTCCCTCGTTTTTTTCACTGATACTTTCCTCCATTTTCATTGTTATTTTTCTCACTTTAGATTCCTTCTTCCTCAATTTTGCGATCTTTCTATCTACTTTTATTGCAATTTCAGGTACACCTTTCGCTTTTCTTAACATCCATCTCTTCGTTTACTGTTTTCCGATTTTATTGATCTTCGTTTTCCATGTTTTGACTTTGATTTTGGCGTTTCAGTTCGATCATGATCTTTGCTGTATTAATCTGAATTACATTGACGCTTATTGGAGGAAGAAATTGATTTTATTTTTGTTAAAGATTTAATAGATGTGTCTGATTGGGTGGATCGATAACTTTGTGTTTAATATGGAATTGGGGTTTCGAAACGAGAATCTTCTAGTCAAGTTTTAGTAATTGTTTTCAATCTTGCAGTTGAAGCTGATAATTTAAGCTTGATATATCATTTTTTGCGAATTTCAATTATTTAATTTGGGAATTAGGTGCTTTTAGGATTTCTAGTATATAATCCATACCAACAAATTTCAAAGCATGAATGCTTTATTATTTTCCCCTTGATCTATCCATGAACAGTAAAAAATTATGTTTCTTCCTAGTAAATAATTAGAATGATGCTAGAAATGGTTCAATTCCATCAATTATATAGATATATCTTTAATATTATGATGTTAGACTTGTTATATATTTTGAAATGTATCTTGTTTTCCTCTGTGATGACTAGTGAGTAATTTCTTTCTTAAACCTGTTTTAATTTCGTGTTTGAAGTCTTTGTGAGTGATTTTCCATAATTATCTCTAAAAAGATTAACCCTTTTTCCAAGATCGATGTTAATGATCAATGATTTGAAACATTTTTTGGAGTTTGTACTTTATTAATTTGTGTTTCCTGTCTCTAACTGTGGGAATTCTCTGCAGTTAAACTTACCTCATAGAAAATATGGACTTTTTCTTCAGAGACCTTAATGGCGACTCTTCACCTTGTCCAAATGATATCCAAAGGTGCCCGTTTTTTAGGAATATCAACGAGCCCACTAATTTCTCATTTTCATCCTTGCATCTGCCCATGTCTGTAAGTAGAGTGCTCAAGTGATTGGTTTTAACCATATATTTATATAATTTATTGTACTTAGTGTTTCATTTTTCCAAAATTGTGAGACTAGGGGAGAAGAACAACCATGATTTAATAGAACTTCATGAAAATTAGAAAACTTGTGAAAATTTTCATAATTCTGTTTGCCAGGTTCGTTCATGCAAAGGCCCAATTTTCGAAGATGGTTCCAATTTTGATATGGCATTCAGGCTATTCCATGGAAGTAATGGAGTTGTCCCACTTTCTGAAAAATCATTCCTGAAATCTGAGAAAGAAGATACCCATCCCACCCTTCCCGAGTTCAATTGTTTAGCTGCAAAGGCAGCTTCTAGCAGTCTTTCGTCATTTGGAGGTGGATTCTTTGGCTTTGATTCATTTTCAAAGAAGTGGAAGAATGACAATAAGAACCCCAAACTATCGAAGAAAAATCCATCTGCACGGGTAAACTGTTACCCATCACTTCCAAGATATATTAGCCGTGAAATTCATACCTAAATCATTATTTTGACTCTTTCTGTGACAATTTTCAGGGACGACAACCCAATCATGAGGCAATGAGCAATGAGTGGCTACAAAATGGAAACTGTCCAATTGCAAAGTCGTACCATGCAGTGAGTTGTGTCCTGCCACTTGTCGTAAATGCTTTCCAGCCCCCACCAGGAGTTAAAATTAGGTGTCTACCTGTCATTGTTGCAGCACGAGCAGCTATAGTCCGGACTGCATTTGCTAAGAATCTCCGTCCTCAATCATTACCCACCGAAGTTCTAGTCATTGGAATGTTAGGCATGGCAGCAAATGTTCCTCTGGGGATTTGGAGGGAACACACTGAGAAGTTTTCACCATCATGGTTCACTGCTGTCCATGCAGCAGTTCCTTTCATTATCATGCTTAGGAATTATTTGTTGATTTCAAAGTCAGCCATGGCATTTACCACTGCAGCGTCTTTACTGGGACAGGTTATTGGATCTAGAGCAGAGCAATATAGGATGAAGGCAGTTGCTGCTAAGAAAATGCCCCTTGTTGAAGGGGCTGTCAGCAATTCAAGTAAGTTGCGAGTGGTTGGTGTTGCATGGCCGGATATCAATCAAGGCTTGTTTTACAAAGAAATCGTTACTACCTCCGATTCTGGTCTCTTCTCACACTTATATGGATTATTTTCATTTGGTTTTTATGTGCAATTTACTTAGTTGCTGAACAATATATATTTTCAGGCTCTTTATTTTATAATTACTCTTATATTCAAATTTTTGAATAATTGCAGAAGTGACACTTATGGATTTCTACTCCAGGAAGTACAGTAATTCAGCTCCATTACAAGGGTAAGCATGATAACAATATGCTCCTTCTCAATTTCTGTTATTATTATGATTTTTTTCTGATAATCTAATAGTTGGTTGCAGCGAATCCACAATGGACAGGTTTGATTCTCTTTCTTTAAAGAAAGTGAATGGTTTTACTTCTACAAATGCATTGCTCGTTGAATTCTTAAAATTTCTGTTTCTTTATTTTGTTTTCGTTAGTTTGGCAGATAACTATTGATGGCATGGTTGTAAAAGAACACAACACCAATCTCAGGTGTCTATTTGTTATTCTGTCTAATGCTTAGTAATGCCTCTAATATATTATTTCAATTAATTTTACCAATATTATAAATTTTGCTATCTAGGATTGGTTCGGAACTAGTTTATCACAGGCTTCCATGGACAGAGCCTGATGCACCTTATTTGCTACCAATTTTATATGAAGATGATCATATGGTAAAATGTTCAATGCTTATTTATCTTGAAACGATATGCATTTGGATCCAATTACAAAGTTGTCCTTTGTGCACTAGAATTTGAGCTGTTATTGTTAATGGATCGAACCAAGTTTGTTAATTGTTAGTTATGATTTATGGATTAATAGCTTTGTTCTGTTCGACAATGTTTGCATTAGCGCAATATATTTCCACTGGAGCATGTTTGATTTTGAAACTGATAAGTCATATGATATCATCTGATCTGATAGATGTGGAATTTTGTTTTATAATCAGATTGCTCTAAACAAGCCATCTGGCCTGCAAGTTCTGCCAGGGGGGCTTTTCCAGCAAAGAACTGTATTAACACAACTCCAGTGGTGGGAATGGAAACAAACCTCCTCACGGGAAAGCCAACATTTACATCCTGCTCCTGTTCATCGCCTAGGAAGGGGCACATCAGGTAGCTACATAACAGTTCAGATGACTTTGCTTTTCTGAACAGCTTGCCAATTTGCTAAAAAATAATCTCTATGAGCCAAAGAAATGCATATTGTATTATGATATAGTAGGTTTCTTTTGATACCATTTAAGTTTGGCTTCAGTATCTAGGTTATAGTTTTTGCAGAAATTTTAATTTTAAGAGGGTAACGTACAAAGTCAATCAACCTTGTAGGAGCTTTATACCAAAAAAATAATGTTGCTTTAATAATTTAATGACTTGATTCAGACGGTAAATCTCTTTTATACTGGTTAAGTTATGCTTTATGATATAGTTCCCATGAATTCAGATTATGCTAATAACTTCACTAGCATGAAATATGCATATCAAGTGATGTCCTTGAGTATCTAACCTAGTATATCCTCTTTTGGATTACAACTTTTGATATAACGGAATGTCATTACAAGTAATTTTGGCAACTAGAAATTTCTTGAATTTTGATCGATAACGAGTTTCACTTCTACATGTTATCAGAATCTTAAACTTGTGTTACTTCAGAGCTTGAAAAAAGCTTTATGCATGAAGCATCCCACGCTCACGCGGAGTCTGGGGAAGTTTGTTTTTGTATCACGATGGGTGAACATTCTCTTGGTGTTTATATTGTTTTCAAAAATTTTGAATCTTGTTTCCAGATTTTTTAGCGTTCATTACATCATTTTTTAAAATGTAGGAATATTACTTTGTGCGAAGTCAAAGCTTGCCAAGGCTCGCCTAGCAGCATATTTTGCTGATGGAACATCTCTTATTAGAAACAACTGGTTAGTGTTCTAGCATGCTCCATATTTGTTTGTAAAGTGTGAAATGATAGGAATCTTCAGGGTTGTTAATTAGGAAGATTAGCATCCTTTCTCTGGCCAAGCTTTTTTCTTAACTTTTGTAGTTATATAGACGGTATTCAGAGAAAAAATGAATTTAATGATGAACACAACACTGAAATGATCAAGGACTTCAATGTATGTTCCTATCTTAAATGCTCCAAATATTTAGCTTGGGTTCATTTTTATTACTCATGTTTTATATAATTAAAAGAAGAATACTGGGTTTGTTGATAGGGTTGAATAAGATTAATTGTTAAATAAAAGGATACATAAAGGAAAGTGAAATAATTTTTCACCAAATAGACAATTGTAGACAACATCTTTAAGTGAGAAATGTTCTCAAATAAATTTGAGTTGAAAGCACGTCCGATCATAATCTCTGAAATTCCCTTAACCAAAACCTGGACTTCTCTTCAAAATGATAGATCAGGAAAATTATCTTATTATAAGCTGATTGTTACAGCCAAACACCCTGCAGCTGCGCTATTTGAGCGCCTCGCCTGAGCGCCTCATAGCCTTATGATAACACTAATACCAATACTCAAAACAACATTTTATGCAAATATTTGTTGGTTTAGTAGAGGAAACCATAGATCATTGAAATCCGGGTTCTAGGATCAATAAAATCATCATATTGCATTTTAATAGTTCATTTACGGGATATATATTACACTCTCATTGTGCTTGTGCATTTCATTCATGCTCTAATCAATTGTGTAATTGTCTCGTATGTGGTAGTAACAACTCAGACATTAGCAAGAGGAATATTTCCAAGATATATCGAGCCCTTGTAGATGGTATACTCCAACAGGATAAGGTAATCAACATCCTGTTAACTCATCTTTTACCTTCTGCATTTTTTTATGTTTTTGCTTAGTGCTGTGCCATTTTCTGGTGATTTTGCTTTCTCTTGTCTATCGGTATAGGTTGTGTGTTGGTAACTTTAAAGATTTGAAGAATCATCTCTGCTGTTGTTGTTAATTAATTAGACTTCCTCAAATAATCTTACATAATCTAGGAACCTTTATTTGTATAATAGTTTATCATAAATCAGCCAATTGGAACAGTTCGATATCCTGGAGTAGCAAAAGGCCTCTACATTGCTTGTTCTTCAGGTTTTTCAGTACTTCCCAATATTTTTCTTTTTATTTTCATCCTTTAACTTCTTCCAGTGCATGGCACATATTCTGAAGGATATATTTTTGTTAGAAAAGGATTTAGCATTTTTCACATTCTTGTATGCATGCTTGTTGCTGCTTTCTTTGCTTTTATATCTCTATCTATGGTTTCGTGGGTTATAAATGTCAGAATTCTTTTATTCAAACAGGCAAGCGAGCTTTAAGCAAAGTTAAAGTGCTGGAAAGAAATGTGCAGAAAAACCATACACTAGTCCAGGTATCAATCTTTTGTTTTTTTTACCATGAGCATATATTGTTGAAGAGCTACAACCTAGTGATGCGAAACCCCAACCTATTATAGACTAAAACGCCTTACTTTGGATATTTGACCTTTAAGAAAGGACTTAAAACCCCCGACTTAAAGAACCCTACTTAAACGTGTGAATTATAACGCTTATGATGGATTATTGAAGCAGCAGTAAGAATAAGATTCAAATAACTTGTTTTGAGTCTTATTCTTAATGCAAAGATAAAGAACCAAGATAACCTCTCATTCTAGGTTTATTTCCTGTTATCTAAGGCTGTTGAGAATGCCTATAAAGAAGAAACGAAATTGCATAAAAACAATTAAAATATTATTCAGATGTTAATATTAAAAACAATGAAATTACAAGCTTATTTATAGGCATTTTCAACAGCCTTAGAGAAAAGGAAATAAACCTATCAAATGAAAAGAGAAATATGCAGCCTATGGAATCAAATAAATGATAATAGATGACTTAAATAATAGATAATCAAGGCTAAAAATAAGCATAATTCTTTCAAATGAATTAGTCTGATTTTAAGGTGCCTTAATGAACCAGATTTAAGCTTAATTTGTTCTTATGTGGCCTATCAATTATTCTGGCACAAAACCTTATTTTCTTCTTACTGAATTTAGTAATCATAATCAAATTTCTAATGAAAAACAAGAATATATTATGTCTTGCTCAATATGACAATTTGTTCACAAATTGTTGATATCATTTCCTCGTTCTTCAGTTTTATTATGAACTTGTATTGTTTCAACATTCTTTACGATGAATATTTGAAGTGCTTGTTTCAGCTCCGTGACCTTCTTTGTCGTAATTGAGTCTTGTGGCAATGTTAGCTCATCCTTGGTGCTCTTAGTGGTTCTCATATCACACCATTAAAAATATTATGGCTTTTGGGTAGAGGGTCATAAAGTGTTCTGTTATTAAAAGCAGGAACCAAATCCACGTTGAGCTAAAATAGTAATTCAAGGGTTTTTAGGAGTCAAGCTCTAGACTTCTTGGCATAAGTTGCTTGCATATATGTGTGTTTGTGTCAAAGAATCATAGATTTTAAAGCTTACGCTTAAGGCTGCAAACTTTAATTACATATGAACACATACTTGTAGGCATTACTCGAATATCCTTCATCAGTTCTCTGGAGAAACTTTTTGCATTATGAATTTTCTGTTGCTGATTTGTCAAACAGGTTGAGATTGAGTCTGGTCGACCACATCAAATACGCATTCATCTATCTTTTATAGGCCATCCTTTGCTGGGTAAACCTTTCTTGATATTTGCATTATTTTCAAGATTTTGAACAGAGTTAATGAAAGTTATAAACATACACTCGTATCACATTTGATCACCATCATTATTCGGACCTCAGTTTGTTTATGCTATGTCTGGTATTTCTGCTTCATTGACTTATTATAACTTTGCAAGTATAGCACTGGCAAAATGTAAATTATCTTGTTATGTGAATGAAAATAAAAGAACAGATACAATTGATGCACCAGTTGAATGAAAATTGACGTGTTATTTCTATTATCACAATCCATGTTAAACATTTTTTGTTCATTTGTCGTAAGTCGTTTTGCTTTGTATAATCATTTATCAGGTGATCCGCTGTATATAGCTGGTGGAAAACCCAAGTTCTCTGAAACAGGAGATGGAGATGAAAGTTTCGCCCAAGATGGGTAAGGAACAATGATATTGATAACTAGGCTTAATGCATTTACATCCCCCGAACTTGTCCAAAATGGGTTCTTATCACCCTGAACTTTGAAATGTGATAGATAGCTCCTTGTACTTGTTTAAAACGAGTTATTTTACCCATCATCGCCAAGTGACATTGAGGGTGGCAAGAGTCCATTTTGGTCAAGATCAAGAGGTGTAGATGTATTAAAATGCTCTTTATTTGTAAAGTGCTGTAAAAATATCATTCAATCAGTTTGTTAATTTTTGAGTTATAAACAGAGGCTATGAAAGACCGGATAAACCTTTACCTGGAGATTGCGGGTATTACTTGCATGCGCATCAATTGGTCGTCTTACACCCCTTGACCTCTGAGGTAATCTCAACAAGTTTGGTTAAAAAAATCATAAATGTAACATCTTCCTATTTTGGAAAGAACTAATTACAGCATGAAACCTGACGAAGTTTTGGGAGGAATTTCCAGCGTATACATTTTACAAATTATACCAGATTTTATAATAACTGGCTTCGAAATGTATTTTGATTTCCTTTTTTTTTTTTTTTCATGAATTTGGATGCCAAGTTAGGCGATTGTAAAACAATCGGCAACCACCAAGAGATAGAAAATCAGTGATCAAAATTATATATCTAGATTTATTGTCTCTGTAAATCGAATACTTGTGTAACGATCATGCAAACACAGGTGATAACGGTGGTAGCGCCTCTTCCATCAATCTTGCAAACACAGACAGAGGGGGGCGAAATGAACTTAAGCAGAAATTAATAGCAAAATGGTATGTGCAGACTCAGTTCAAGCCAACACAGTTTCAAACAATAATAATTCTCTCTTGTTTTTAGGTCTACAATACAATATTTTACATATCTGGTGGGGAGATTGACGGTTTAAAGCAATCAGGAGATCCGAAGGATTTTTACCTTTTGATAGCGACTACTTCAATAATGTAGTGTATAATTTTCAGATAAATTAATTACGATTGTAATTGTGTTGCGGATGGACATGAGGAAACCGACAATTGAAGGGGTTTTTTTACTGGGCCTTGTTTAGTTCATGGTTTTTTTCTTATCGTTAGGTATTTAATTAACTTAATTTCACTTGTTTGGTTGTATGGTTATTTCATGGTACGGTTCTTTTATAATTTTTAATGGTTCCAAGAATCATGAAAATTGAACCACGGATTTGGTGGTTTCCCTGTAAATCAAATTAAATTTTAGAAAAAATCATATCATACTATACTGTATATCAAAACACAAAATTTTAAATGAACCATAACGTACTATATTTTAATGAATTATGGAGAACTATCATCCAAATAAAACTTTAGTGTATGAGAGTATTTACAAGACTAAGATTGATGGGATGGAAAATACTACTCCCTCCGGTTTGTGATAATTATCATTTTAGATTTTTTTAATTTGGTTCTTTTTGTTTGTCATTTTAAAATATTCATGTAACTTTTAACAAGATTTTTCTAATTTAACCTTACATTAAATAGGAAAATGATTAAGTGTAAATTAATTTATAAATTGGTAATTAAAAGGAGAGAATTTATTATAAAGTAAAAAGAATAAATTAGTCATTTTGATATTGTATCAAAAATTTTATTGGTTTTGATAAAAAATTTAAAATGACAAGTTTTAGGATGTGGAGGAGTATGTTTTTTGCAATTTCTTATTTTGTAATTATTTGTTTAAGATTTTTTATAACGTGTAGCCTTGGTATATTTTTATTCTCTTTGGAGCAATAGCCATCATGGTTTTTTCTTATATATATATATATATATAAATTTTTTTTTTCTTTTCTTTTTGCAAACAATATTTTTGTAAGGTTTTGCAAGGTATAAGCGAGAAAAATGCATCAGATAGTATGGGGGAAGTTATGATTATAAGTGTATAAGTAAATAAGAGAATAAATATAATTGACTATCAAAGTATAGTAAATTTATTATAGAATTAAGACAAGTGTAATAAAATTAGGGGAAATTTTATAAATGAGCTGTTTTTAAATATTTTAATCGGCCCAAGTTTTAGGCCTTAACTTTTTAATCCACTAAACTTTCATTATGGCCCGAATTATGCTCCTGAGTAAACGTTTCACCTTGTTTATGTTGCACGTTCCAACTTCCTCTTTCACTCACTCTCTCTGACGGTTATAAAAAATCAACCAACCATCTAACGCTGCAAACACACAATTGTTCTTCACAAACACCATCTCCTAACCACGTTCTCCTCCAAAAACCGGCAGTTCGTTTGCCTATTTAAGTTCAAATCTCTAAAGGAAGAAGAAACGACACTGGCTTTTGCAAAAATCAAGCATTCAGCAAAAATAGAATCCAGGTAAGATTTTGAAATACCTAAATGAAGTTGAATCTATCAAATGTGCTTCTATTTATGTTGATTTCCATTCAAATTAGATAATAATGCTACCAAAAAGAGCATCATAGAAGTCGAGCAGTGAGAAACAAAGCAAGAAACAGAAACTCATGAAAAAGGAAGCCGCATCTGAAAGCGACGATGAAGAAATATAGACGCAACGGAGTCAGGTAACTTGAAATGCATTTTAAATTCAAAA
>CATIWQ010056064.1:0-43982 GCA_949673415.1 Euphorbia schlechtendalii | reverse complement strand
CAATGGCTTGAGTTTAATAATATTGCCCTCAATTTTTCTATAGTTGAATATTATTTCAGCTGTTAAAAAATTGAACTTATATTAAAAAGTAGTAAAATAGAGACATGAAAGTATTAACTTGCTATAGCAAGTCATTTGTACTATATTAAGAGATTATCCACGAGTTGATGTCCAATAATGTGCAAAAAATTAATCCATGTACCAAATTGAGAAAATAAGCATAGTTAGAAAAAAAAAAAAAAGCCCTTAGTTTATTGTTTAATCTTCTTTTACTATTTTGATATTAAAAAATTAAATTCAAAATTAAATATACAATTTAATCTAACTATTTTATCCTTTGAGTCAAGTTTCAAAGGGTAAGCATAGGTTTTGACTTTCTTCTGGATTCGTTCATCCACAATTTAACACAACCAACTATATTTGGGAAAGCGAAATAAAGAGGAAACAAGAGAAAAACAAAATAATAGTGTATGTGTGTCCAATTGTAAATAGAAATGGCTGAATTTCCGAGGGATTAATGTGCTCAACGCGCCAAAGTTCGTCACCGTAAATCGAAGCTCCGAACCTCATTGAAGCTATTTGCAGATCTGGCAACACCGATCACAATCCATTCTAACAGAGTAATCGCCATTCCTCTTAGGTACTTCTTAATTTATTTCTGAAATTTGTCTTTTGTTTAATTTCATTTTTTTTATCGTTCTGCAATTTGGAATTTGGTTTGGCTTACTTATGTTTGAGGAATTTTTCTATTGCATCCAATTGATTTGTTTGAATTCCTTTTATGGTATGAAACTGGTATTGAAATCAAAACCTTAACTGCAAAAAATTAGGTCTCCGATTGGAACTGTGATGAGATATGAATCGAGTTTACCTCAATTGGTTAATTTGAGCAATTCTTGCTATTGTATACTCTCCATATGTCATTATATGATAATTCCTAATTTAAGTACTTGTGTTGGTGTGAAGTTACGGATGTAATTGGTAATTGTTTCTTATTTGCTGATTATAAGATAATTAGAAATCTTTATTCATTAATCTCAATCGATTGGGCTTTGATATTCATCTTTTTGGAAGTGGCAAATGGTACATTATACATGTTGAGATAGAGAGGCAGAAGTAGAATAATCATTAGCGGCATGGAAAAGTATTTGATGCACTGCAAGTTAAAATTGTTTGAAACATCACAGTTTTTGAGAATAACATCTGATGTATTTTCCAATGGCAAGTTTGATTTGGAGTGATTACATGAGCTTTATTCAGTTTACCATCTTATACCATTGCAAAAAGATTCTGAAACAATGGATAAATGCATAAGAAAATGTTATTTCTGCTTTGCTTTCATCATTTTTTAAGCTGAAATCTCATTGTCACGCTTCCAACACAAATTGTGCATGTTAGATATTTATATTAGATACCTGATTCTTGTGCTAACAAAAAGTTTTACTCTCAGGGATAATAATTGTTGACTTCTTGATCTCCTTAGTTTTTCAAAATTGCACCCTTCGCAACAATGACGGTAATACTGTAATACCCTTGCTGGTATTATAATTATACAAACATGGTATTCCAGAAAATTTTGGGACTTTTACAAAAATTTGAGATAGCGTTCAAAATTTGAGCTCCGTCAATCATTGAAGAGAAGCCCTCCATCAGTCAAACCTCCAATAATGTCTGAACTATCCTCTGTTCTTTCCCATTCCTTCAACCAAAACTCTCCCCTTTATTGCTGTTTCAAAATTCTGGTCAAATCCTTTAAAATTTTCCCGAGAAACAAACGCATTTTCGCCTTAATCTTTATCCTCCTAACACTCCCCCTCTCTCTTCTCCACTTCTCTCTCTCCCTCACCTCCTATCCCATCAGATCCCAGATTCTTCACCTGGAATTCGTCGCCACTCGAGCAGCCACCCACTTCGAGTCCCGCCAAATCTGGAGAGATTCACGAGAGATCGCTATCTCCCTCTTCCGCCTAAAACTCTTATACTTACTGCCCTCTTATTTTCTCTCCCTAATCGCCGCAATAGCAGCCATTACCTCCACAGAATCTGCTTATAACAAGAGACCTACTTCTCTTTTTCCCGTTTTCTCTGCTGTAATACACACTTGGTTAAGGCCGTTGTTTACATCCTTCTACATCTACGCAATCCTGTTATTGTACTCAAGTATACCACACATGCTGCTGGCTGTTTTCGGAAACTCCAATCTCAGGCTCAGATTGGCCATATGGTTGGTCGGAGTTGGTGTGGAGTTCTACGTAATGGCGGTTTTAGGATTGGGCCTGGTGGTTTCGATCGTGGAGATGACATCTGGGTGGGATGCGATTCAGATCGGGTGGCGTTTGATGGAAGGGAGGAGGCTATGTGGGTGGTCTTTGTTTAGTTTAATGACGGTGGTAACGGCTGGGATCGGTTGGAAAATGGAGGGGCTGATGGTGGTTAGTAATGCTTCAGCGGAGGAGGCGAAATGGGTGGTGGTTGAGGGGTGGGAGAAGGCGATACTAGTTGGACTCTATGGGGCGATTGTTGTTTGGGGATTTGTGGTGACTACCGTTTTTTACTGCGAGTGCATGAAATTACATGTCGAGAGAAGATCAGAGGAGGAAATAGAGGAACAAGAGCTGCAGAAGGTGGAAGAACAGAGTCTAAATGAGTAGTGGTTCAGTTTTTTTTTTTTTTTTTAATGTTTTGATTTACAAGTTTTATTCTTTTAATGTATTCAGTATCGAAATAGAATCAGCGTTCGGTAACTCTGATGGCGAGAAGGGCGCTGGCTCAAGGATACAGAAAACAATTTGTATGTAATAGAAGGTTATGGACACAAGCAAACTTAACATTTCATTTTGTTTTTTAATTTATATTAGTATCAGCATTTTTAGGTTATGATATCCTGTGTGGGTGTGGACTGGAATTCGAGATTTGTAAGTTAAGAGACTTGAGGCTCTTTCTATTCTGAGAGTCTAATCGAATTCTTCTGCATAAGATACTAGTTGAATTTGAGATTTCTAACAATTCGAGATAACTGAAAAAATGTATATAACCAAAGTGTGAATTTTACATTTTTGACGTTCAGTTTTCCACCAGGTACGTATTTACTCCATCTCGAACAATTTTACCTTCAATTAAGTACATAATACGCTACTTTAAAAAAACCTGTGTTAGATGCATCTTTATATATTTTATGACTGATTGGTACTAATCCAGTTGGGATTATTCAACACAAAAGGAGGTACTAAATTATATCAAGGACTGGGTCCAAGGGATAGGATCCATGCATGCCTGTCATATGTTCCACAAATTATATTCATTTTTTGAACACATAGTAGACATGCATGGATCCGGTCCTATGGACCTGGTCCTTAATATAATCGAGTCAAAGAGAATCAATTGACCTAGTGGCGAGGCCACATAGTGAGACATGGGGTCCTTGGACCACTCTACATTTTTTTTAAAAAATGATATATATTTATTAGCAAGTTATATTTGGACTCCATAAAAAATTATCAGTGGACCCCCTATTAGTATTAAAGTTATTAATTTATTTTGGAAAAAAAATATTTTTGAATAAATGTGTATGCATTTTGATAAATTTATCTACAGCTCTACAATTTTATTGTATAATAAAAAATATTTATTGTTGCCATTTAAACTTTTTTTATAAGTTATAACTTAATTAAAAAATTTAATAATCATATAATATATATAGACACCATCGTAAAAAAAATTTCTGGATTCGTCACTGAATACACCCCACACCACTCATATATTCTGACTCCATTAGTGCTTGACCGACTTTTTAGTCATTTTTTATTTTTCTTATCTAAAAGACATTGAAAAAAAAAAAGAAAATTAAACCAAATTCCCACCGCAAATATCAATTAAGAAAACCAAAATATTTACCAAAGCTTAATTTCCAAAAATGGCATCGGCTTGAGCAGGAATTCAATAAAGTGCGGCCTGGAACTGCCTGTGAAATCGATGTACCAGTGAAAGAGGTCGACAAAGCGCGGCTTGTGAAATTGTTGTTGGAAGATAGAAGTGATCAGCGAAAGCTCCATGTCATCTCTGTTGTAGGGATGGGAGGGATTGGAAAAACAACACTCGCCAGGGTAGTCTATAATGATGAAATGGTGAAGACCCATTTTGGTAAAAGAATATTGATTTCTGTATATAAGCACTTCAGTGAATATATGTTGGCCGAAGCTATTCTTGAATCCCTCGAAGGTCATACTGCGGACAAATTTGAATTCCAAAGCATAGCAGGGAAGATTCAACGGTCCATTAAGAGAAAAAAAGTCTTACTTGTTTTAGATGATGTGTGGGATGAATTCTTTATACTTCCATTTTTTAGTTATGAGAAGTCTTTTTCTGGATGTTGAAGTAGAAGAAAAATTCAACAGATTGGATAAGACGTATTGTAAAATGCATGGTATAGTACATGATTTTGCTGAATTCGTGATGGAACAAGGTTGTCTCGATATTGATGTAAATAGTTCTGAAAACGTTAGAAGTAGTGTGGGTGCTGCATATAACGATGATGCATATCATTTACATGTAAATAGTTCTGGATGTTGAATATGTTCCATGTGTTGAATAGTTTTGAATACGATAAAATTTGTTTGGTTTATGTTCAGGTTTTTAAAAATAGAAGCAGATGAGAAAGTAGTAGCTGCAATGGGAGGAGGAACAAGTCTTAATATGTACATGTGTGATACTCGGTTTTTTAATTGAATTCTATCGCATACATTGTAATTCAAGTGATGCAAGCGTTACTACTCATAGATTACACTCATTTATGTGTTTATTATTTTTTTATTCTCAAAATATTAATCCCCCATTTTGTTTATTTTTGTGTTAATTTTCTGGTTGTTAATTGAAGCATAGTAGTCAAAATCTCGGTGGATAAAATGAAGTGAAAGTGAAAATGATAAAATGATACCTTTGAAAGTGAAAGTGAAATTTTATACGACTTTTCTCAAGGCTGGAGGCCATGACATATGGGAGCGAATGTTGGGCGACCAAAACTCAACACATTTAAAGAATGAGTGTGATTGAAATGAAGATGTTTAGGAGGATGAGTAGACATACAAGAATGTATTAAATAAGGAATGTACGCATTCGCCAAAAGATTGAGGTTGCACATATTAAGGATAAATTGAGAGAATGACGATTAAAGTGGTATGAACATTTTCTACGAAAACCGACTGATGCTTTAGTTAGAAAGTGTGAGAATTTAAGGATAGAAAGTAAGAATAGAGGGAGAGGTGGACCTAAGATTTCATGGAGGAAAACCATTTCAAAAGAAATGTGTTTGTTAAATATTGATGAGCAATTAGCATTTGATAAAGCTTCACGACATCGAAAGATCCATACAGCCGACCCCGACCCCACTTGGCGTCGGATTGAGGCATGGTTGGTTGATTGATTGATTGATATAGTTTTGATAAAGAAACCGTGGGTGGTAGGAGAGAGAAAAGGGCCAATAATTAAGGTGGATGATTATAAAGTGTCAAAGTGTGTTAAATTGGATAGTTGTCAATATAAAAAATCAAAGTACAACACATATGAGATATAGTGTTATCCTACATTAAAAATAAAGACGAATTATGAGTGGTATATAAATGGTGAGAATAGATCTTATCACAAGCCAATTAGTTTTGTGTTAGATGAGCCCAACCCCACTTGTATGCTCACTCAACTATCAAACCTAACACTCTCCAAGCTCACGAAATCTCTACATGATATCAGAACGAGAGAAAGGCTTGACAGCCATATTGATCATGTGTTCGTGTTCAAAGTCCTGGTAGAGTTTAGTCTAGTGAAGAGACTATACCCATTGTTTTCCTTGAGCCTTCGAGGAGATAGGTCAAGGAATGTTTGGTAAGTGGTAACTGGTCTAGGCCCAGTTACACTTGAGGGGGGAGTGTTGGAGATGCGGTGTTATTACGCATTAAATATGAGTTGTATATAAATGGTGAAGATGAGCCTTAACACAAACCAATTTGGTTGTGTTAGATGAGCTCAACCCCATTTGTATGCTCAATAAGACTATCAAGGACAACACTCTTCAGCCCACGAAATCTTTACAAATTTAACTTGCATTAAGAAAAAAAGTAGACTTTATTAAAAGAAAATAATAAAAATTAACACTAATTAGACTTCACTTTTTTAATATGGATTTTTGAAGAGGGAGATATCGAATCCAAGACCTCCTGCCTCTACTTTGAAAGGTGTACGAATTAAGTTACACTCAATTGGTGACTTGATTTATTTTGTACATCCATAAATAGTAGATGAAGATGACTTGTGATCAAATTACTCCTTCAAAACCTCAATTCATTTTACAAAAATAAAAATTAAATTTTTATAAGAAAAATAATATGAGGCGGACCTAAATTCAATGTACCAAAAATGGACTTCATGAACCCAAACTAAAGTTTTTATAATGAAGCTGAGGCTGGGAAATTTGACACGAAATTTATTAATAAATAAACAGGACAACAATTAAAAGAAAAAACACAAAAAATATAGAAAACAATTAAATGGTTATAATAAGCATCGATAAAAAAAATTAACAAATTCCCGAACTGAAAGGTTAGAGGAGTATTTGTCAGCTTTCTTATGTGTGCAGGTCGTGAAATGAGATGTTTGGAACAGAAAATGCAGGTCATGGAATAATATTTCCCTCCTTTTAAAAAACGAAAGCTATAGACTCTTTCTCAACAAAATAAGGGGTAATGGCAAGTGACTCCTCCTCAGCACTCGTTCTAAATCTTTCGGCCTAAGGCAATCTAACTAATAGATTTTAACACTCTCTATCCCTACTCATATCTCAATATCACTGCACCATAGAGATAAGCAACATAACTAATTTTGTGGCAGACAAAGATTATTGATTCGTGGGATATAATTAACGTGTGAGTTTCAATTAAAGTGACCCAACCACACCCATCTGTTATTCATACTTCTCTTTAATGTCTTTTTTCGAAAAAGAAGTTTCACCCACTATCAGCAAATGTACTTGTACTAATTGATCAATAACATTTTTTTAATATCACCACATAACACTTTTTTAAATATCATTTCTTTACTTCATATTAGTTCTTCGTAATTTCAAGCATAGTTTCTGAAATGGCAATGGATATGCTTATTTTATCACTAGAACAGAGATTGAGCAAGGAATCAGACTTCTTGATGTTATTAATCAAGAAGTCTAAATGATCACTTCCAATCTCCAATCCATTCAAGCTGTGGTCATTGATGTACAGAAAAGGCATCTGAAGGAGGAAAAAGTTAAGCTCTGGCTTGAGAGGCTGAAAAGTGTGATATTTGAAATTGATGATGTTATGGATGAGTGGATTTATGAAATTCTCAAATGGTAATTCGTCAAAAGGAATGTATGGTCCTTTAGTCTCATATGTTCTAGCTTTTGCTTTCCTAAGGTCACTTTGCGGCATCACGTTGCTGTTAATATACACGAACGCAATACAAAGCGTTATGCTCTTGAAATTTGAAAATATAAGTATGGCCTCCCATTATAAAAATGCAATATAACGAACAAGCTGAATGGCCTATTAGAATGGGTACCTCTGTTGTTAGTTTATCAGAGGTGAAATGCAAAGAGGTTGAGAAAGTAGGAATTGTGAAGTTGTTGTTAGTGGAAAGTAGTGAATCTTCAAAGATCCATCCCAATTAATTTGTAGGAATTGGAAAAATGCCCAATTAGTTTATAACTATGAAATGGTGAAGAAGAATAGGATTGCCAAAGGTGTGATTGAATCCCTCGTAGGAGTAAAAAGTCAATGGTCTTTGTTGGAAAAAGGTTCTTGCTAGTCTTAGATGATGTGTGGAGTGAAGATTCAGATGAGTGGAAGGAGTTGTAAGATTGTTTATTAAGTTCTTGTCAAGGATTAAAATTTTAGTGACTACATGCAATGAAAGTGTAGCGGAACTTATGGGTTGCATAAAAAAAAGACATTTCGAATTAGATTGTTATCATAGGAAGATAGTTTGGAATTTTTAAATGAGATTGCATTCTATTTGTGGTCTAGTGAAGGGAGGTGAAATCTTGAAACAATTGGTGTAGAACTTGTGGTAAGATGCAAGGGTTTTCCTTTACCAGTGAAGACAATAGTAGGTATTTTTCATTTTAGACAATCAAAAGGAGAATTGGAAAAGTGTGTTAGGTAGCAAATTTTAGAAGTTGGAAGAACCTCAACATGGCGTGCCTGATGATGACATATCTTTCGGGAAGGAAACGGCTTTACCAATGCACTAGCAGGTCATTGGAGAACCTCTTGATGCTCTTCAAATTGGGATGTGACTCCTACATTGCGCAAGGCTTTCTATATGCATGATTTAATGGGTTGATGTAATTTTCATTTGTGACTATTTCACTTTTTCTTTTATATTAATATATTAGGGTTAGGATGCTTTGCAAGCAAGCGTGGGTGCCAACCTAGTTGGGGTGCCCTCCCCGAATTTCACCCTTTCTCTGTTTCATTCAAAAAAATGTCGTGCCTGAGTTATTTGAGCATTGAAAATCTTCCGAAGCTGAAGGCATTGCCATGCAATGAAAGGCTACGCTAAGTAAGCAAATTTCTTAAATCTCAACTGAAGGTAATTATCAAACATTTCTCCTTAGAGCATGTTAAATTGAAATCTGGAACGCCAAGTGAGTGCAGCTGTCAATGTTTGCGTATCACATTATTTTTCTATATTTTAAGCATAAGAGCATGTCTTTCTTTGTAGTCAGAAATAATAGGTATTATTATCAAGATATCGTAAATCGAAATCAACAAAGTTATTATCACTATGAAAGTGGTCGTGCTAGCATGGAATCATCACACAAGCAACTTTGAAATCAACAAAGCTATTATCATTTGTCCAAGATTCATTCTAATGAATAAAAACAACATTTTTTTATTATCCTATTAAAAAATGATAAGAAGAATCAAAATCCAAACCCAAAAAACATGCCGATCTGACCTAACAACAATGAATAAAGAATTAATTGAATCTATTACAGTAGATGATCAGAAAATGCAAAAGAAGAAGAAAATTGAGAAGCAGAAGCGTAGGGAAGAGATTGCGGTTTAAAATTCGGAGAAAAGAGATCGGTGGTTTCAAAATCTGCAGAAGAAGAAGCACACGATTCATCAAAGAAGCAGAGGTTATATAAGACCGCTTTTTTATAAAATAAACTAGAAAATTGTGTTTTTGTTATGGTGGGGTGAAAGTGTAATTAGTTTAGGTAATCAGAATTTTTGTGCAGCTACCCCTTCTTTTATTAAATATGAATTTTGTTTTTGAGGAATTTGTCACTCAAACTCGGTATCCTATTTTCTTGAACTACATTAAGAGGAATGTGTACACTACATAAAAACCATTGCTTGGTGGTTTGTGGTAAAAAAAATTTTTGACATCGAAAGGTAAATCGAAACAAACCCATAATAGATTGATCATTTTATAAGTAGTTGCATTGTCCATCCGCCCATATGCTTTAGCATTTGCTAGTAAATTAACTCATATGCATTGTTAATAAATGCTTGAAATTATTAATTCCACTCTGACCTGGTCAATATTCAACGTGTTTGCATATCACACCACAATACGAATCCTTAAACATCGTTTCTTCTTTGTAAGCAAGCTTTAGTTTCCAAAATGGTTGATGCTCTTATTTCAAAAGTGGTTGATATACTGATTTCAACTACTCTTAAAGAGGTTGGGCAAGAAATTAGACATGTTGTTGGTGTTGACCAGGATGTCCAAAGGCTCACTTCCACTCTTCAATCCATTCAAGCTGTTCTCATCGATGCCGAGAGAAGGCAGCTGAAGGAAGTAACTCTTCAGCTCTGGCTTGATAGGCTCAAAGACATCGCCTATGATGTTGATGACATTGTTGATGAGTGGAGTTATGAAATTCTCAAATCTCAATCTCAAAAGAGATGAAAATCCTCACAATCCTAAAAGGAAGGTTGCTTTACCTGTGATTATGGAGAAGATTCAAGAGTCTACGAAGGAGAAATCAGTTTTGATGGTTTTAGATGATGTGTGGAACAAGGAACCTAGTAAGTGGAACCAGCTACGAGATTGTTTAAAAGGTGATTCAACTCGAAGTCGTATTTTGTTGACCACACGCAATGAGAATGTGGGGAGAATCATGAGTTGTTTAAAGTCAGATATATTCGAAGTTCGATTGTTTTCCGAGGAAGAATCTTGGGATTTATTTTGTACGATTGCGTCTAGTATACGGTCTAGCAATGAAAGGAAAGACTGGTAGGAATCGTTCAGAAAAGTTGTAAGAAAATGGAAAGGCTTGCCGCTTGCTGTGAAATGATGGTAATGAGCCGGATCTGGATCTGATCTGGACCCATATTTCCATCATAACAATACTCTTATCTACTATTGTTATTTCCATAGTATTAAATGTACAGTTTTTTATGCAAAATTAAGACATTAATGACTCGTTTGGTTGGCGGAATGGAATAGAATAGAAAACAAATGAAAAATTGCCAAATATGATGTATAACTCCAACATCGGACGGAACAGCTATTCCTGGTTACAATGTGAATCATGGAATAACAATTCCTTCATTTCAAAGAGGAATAGCTTTTCCATGATTCCTATAGTATCTAGGAATAGCTATTCTGCCCGATGTCGGGTCATACATCATATTTGACATTTTCTCATTCATTTTCTATTCTATTCTATTCCATTCCGTCAACCAAACGAGCCCTAAGGATATTAGTTATTGAATATCCTTATTAGTTGTTTTATTTAAAAGTGTGAAATGTGTAAGAAGATTACAAAAGAAACAGAGTAGTAAAAAATAATACATTCAATGTCTTTCCTTTTCGTGAAACCTTGCTTAACATCTTCAACAAGTGGACTACATTATTTAATACCTAATAATTAGTTTTTATTATATTGTTTGAAACTATATCTACATTTCTATTAAATTTTTTTATAACTATTGTTTGAATAAAACAAATCAATTATTCTCCGATCCGGGCTTTTTTAGAATTGGGCTTTACTTTGAACTGGGCCTCAAAGTCCTAGAATACATATGAAAATGTCGAAAATACCCTTCTCTATCTACTCAAACCGTCACAGCCTTCGCTGCGTTTTCTTTCAATTGAACCGTTTCTCTACCCGCCACCATTCCATTCTTCTGTGCTTTGCTGCTCCCCCCACCTTGGTGAAGGTAAGATTCTTCCTTTGGTTATTTATCTCTCAAAGACTGAAACGCGTTTGTTGTTTATATTGAGCGATTGGCAGTTAGAATTGCAATTGATTTTTAATTGAATTTGATAATTCATTGCCAATGTCCTCTTCGTTTGCAAGACTTTTTCCTATGTTATGCGCATGAGTTATTTTATGCTCTCCTCCATTAGTTTGCTTTCTTTTTAGATTTTCATGTCAAAATAGGTTAGGGATTTAATGGTACTGGTGATTTCAGTTGCCAATATGTACTTATGAGTTAATGTATCATACTTTTGCAGGCTTATTGGCTATTTGTGCCGAATTGGAGCTTACTAGGGAGGTTCATGCACAAGTTTTTGTTCTTGGGCTTTTATCCAGTTTGGTTATTTGGATAACAGTACTCGATGCTTATTCAAAATGCATTGAATATTGAGTGATTGGGAGTCGAGAATGAATAGAATCAATATTCAGGTGTCCCGTATTCTGATTCCTAGCATTATAGTGGAAATTATCGTATTGCGGTTATCTGTAAACAGAATTATCATATGTAAATGTGTTTGCAAAACCTGGAACGAGATAATTTCAGATCCTTGGTTTGCAAAGCAACATTTTGATCGAAGTCAGAGTTTTCCATTGGTTCGAAGTACTGGACCAACATTCCTGTCAAGAATGCTTTATTTGGTGCAGGAAGAGAAGGTTGATTATATCGAGTGCTTACTTGACAGGTGTCATACTGAGCTTCCTCATCCAAGATGTCTTTTGTGTCGAGTTAATGTTAATTTCACACAAACTTAGAATCCAGCTGCTCAACTTTGAAAACATACAGAGTCATGAATATGTAGTCAAGTTGACAAGGTGTTGTTGAGGTATGACTGTACGAGCTCTATTACATGCAAATTTTTCCTTTTACTTGATTGGCATACCTTGAAGGCTAGATTATCTGGTTAGATTTATGAATTTTATAGATTTGGATCTCTACAATGTTATGCTGGAGATTTCATTCCAAAAAAACTCAAATAGAATTTGACATGAATAATTTTTCTTCTTTGTAATTGATTCCTCTTGGAGTAGATTACATGAATTGATTTTATTATAAATAAATGTTGAACATGAAATCTCTTCACATTTATTACAAAATTCCCTTTTCGAGTTGTGTTACCGTTACTGAAATCATAGTTGATAACGTTACTTTAAATGGATGTTATATACTACCCTTCCCTTCAGGTAATTGGTTTCAGGCACTCACTTTCTTTAAAAATTAAAAAATATAATCTGGGCAAACTTTGATCTCATCAAATGTTCCATTGTTGCCTAAATTAACTTCAAAGTCCATGAAAATTTTTGAATGGGAATACTGCAACGCGGTCGTTACGCTTGGTCGGTCATGTTGGGGCCAATTATGTTGGAGATGTAGAACTAAAGTCTGTGTCTCAGTTCTTGGACTGTTTGGAGTTGTCCAAAGCTGAAGGGATCGACAAATTTCGCTTTCAAAAAGACTACATCGAGTCTGAAATCTGCTATGCAATTTAGGACAGGTAATCATTCGATATTTCTCCTCATTCCTCTTTCTAGACTTTGAAATTCTAATTTTCCTTTGGAGTCTAATGTTCTTTTTCTGTTAGATGTCTAATACAGCTTCTGCCTCAAGTTGAATGTCTGGAACTTTTCTATGGCATAGTTGTGAGAGATGGATTGGTGAATCAGAATGGTAATGAAAAATTAAGTATTTATTATTGTTTTTTCGGCATTCAATGTTTTTCTAGAAGGGAAACTTCAGCAATTGGAGGGTGGTAGAGAACGAAAGAGTCAATTTCAGGTAAACAAGTGATTTATTGTGATGTTGATACCAATCTCTTAAGTACACTTTTGGAAACAAAATAAAAAATATTTGAGATAACAACATCATAACCAATGATTTGATTTAAAAAACAAGTGTAGTTTACTAGAATCGTTGGAGTTGAAGTACTTAGGGAAGAAGATGAGAATTTCAGAAGATTCACTGGAAAACTATCGTACGTTCATTGTTATGTTTCTTAAATTTAGGAAAATTGAGAAGTTGTTTATTTGTACTTTGGAAACCTAGTTTAGGTTTTTTAAAACAAACTTAACTAGTTTAGGTTTTATAAACAATCTAAGTGTAGTCAACTAAAATTTAGAGAAAGAAGGCAATTGAAAAGTGGTGGGCCTCGCATTGAGGTTAGGCTTAAGGCCTTACGTTTTAAAAGAAAAGAAAATTAGTTGTCATGTTTAATAAATAAAAGAAAATTCTGATGTTGTTTCTTAATATTCGGGAAGTGCATTCCTTAAAATACAATGTGCTTTCGTATCAATCCTCTCAATCAATCCATCAATTATCAGCGCATTGTATCAAATCCAGATATATTTATAAGCTTTCGATATGAAGAAAATGTTTTTTCTTTTCTATCGTGTAATTACTTGTCTATTTTTTATGTATTGAAGTAATATATATGCATCTTTAGAATTTTTTGATTTTACAAAATAAATAAATTGGTGTCTTTCATTTGCGCTTGTTTGCCTCGTCATTTTCCACATGTCTTAGTCTAACTAATTGTGTTTCCGGGTATACCTTCCTTCTGTATGCCACATAGCGTAAATATAACTCATTTTGTTTATGATTTGTCAGTTTATCCTTTAGTAACGCCTCACTATATAAGGTGTTTTCCCATTAGGGTTCCTAGCACATTTCCTTCACTCTCCCATTTCACTCTATTCTTCTGCGGCGGCGATCTATTTTCAGGTAACTTCTCTTCTCTTCAATACCAAATCTCTTGTAGTTTCGATTTTGTTTTTGATTGTCATTAATCAAGTAGATATCGTAATATCTGTGCTTTTATCTTTCATCCTGATTCTCACAATTTTCCTCCAAACTGCTCTTTTCTTTTGGTATTTGATAGAATCTCCGGTGTAGAATATTATTTTGTTTCTATGTAAGATTAATATTTGCTTTTTAAAAGTTATGTTCGAACTCTTATGATCGATGGTAATGTTTGGAGAAGAACCAGTCGATTTTATTTTTTGAACCACGATGCTCAAAGTTTTTTACAGCGTGCATAAAATCAATTTGATTCCATGTTCGATAATTCTATTTTTGTTGTTTCAGGAAATTTACTTGAAAGAATAATCATGGAAAGGAGCCCTGCAGAATCTAATGCAAAAAGAGGCAGAAATGAAAGTAGCGAAGTCGAGGATGAACAGAATGAATATTCAGGTGTCTCATATTCAAATCTTCCCAGCTACATAGTCGAAAATATCATTTTGCGGTTATCTGTAAAAAGAATTGTGGCATGTAAGTTTGTTTGCAAAACGTGGAATAAGATAATCTCAGATCCTAAGTTTGCAAAGCAACATTTTGATCGCAGTCAGAGTTTGCCCTTGGTTCGAAGTTCCGCACCAACATTGCTTTCAAGAATGCTTTATCTAGTGCAGGAAGAGAAGGTTGATCATATCGAGCACTTACTTGACAAGTGTTCTATAGATCTTCCTGGTTATAGATGCATGTTGTGTCGAGTTAATGTTAAAATTGACACCAAATTAAGAATCCCGCTGCGAAACTTCGAAATCATACAGAATAACGAAAATGGTGGTCATGAAAATTCAATCAGGTTGAAAATGAAGGGTCACAACTATAGGGTTGTGAATTCGTGCAACGGGTTTCTGTGCTTGTCTAAACCGTACGATAATGACCCCGTTATCATATGCAATCCCGTTACAGGTGAGTTCATTAACCTTCCGGAGGTTAGGACGGTCAAATACCCTGAGCCACATTGTGTTGTGTTACGCTATATAACAAGTGGCTTTGGTTTTTCTCCTGCCACTAACCAATATAAAGTGATAAGAACGTTTCTGAACTATGATACTCGCAGTAAAAAACATGAACTGGTGGCTGAAGTTCATGTTCTTGGTACGGAATTGTGGAAAAGTATTGGTCGGTCTCAACCCACAAGGTACAGTTCATTCCCTACCAGTCTCAATGGAACGCTTTATTGGCTTTCAGAACGTTTCGTGACTTTTTTCGACATCAACAAGGAATGCTTCGGGGAATTTCCATTGCCACTGTTAAATAATAGTACTCCGTATGCAAATTTGGGCATGGGATCGTTAGGAGGTGAACTCTGTATAACGGAGGTCTATTTCAATGATGTTAATGTCTGGGCCATGAAGGATGATATTAATAACGGTGGCAAAATGGTTTGGTCCAAACTTTTCTCGTTTCCCGAATTTAATGGTCTTCGTATATGGCATCACGGCTCATTGCAACCAATAAGGTACCTCAACGACCGAGCATTGTTGATGTTTAATTCCCGTACAAACGGTTTCATATACAAGGATCCGAATAAAGTTGGGTACAAATACATAAGGGTAAGGGGAATCGATTCACAAACTGAAGCATTCGCGCATCGACCATCGTTTGTTTCACTGAGGGACATTCTTGCTGGGCATGATGTTGAGGTTCTTAATGTTAACTCAAGGTAATTTCATAATTTTTCTGCTACTTTGATGATTTGAATATTTCAATGCTCTCAAAGTTTAGTTATTTTGTTGAATAGGTGTGGACTGTTGAACCTGCATAACGAGTCGAGGGTTGTGTCCTTAACTGAAGAGGATCATAAGAGCGTATGAGATATATGTATTTCCGGTTGCAGCAAAGGTAATTGTTGTCCTATGGACCTCACCATGTTTAATTTAATTCTGCTGGATAATATTATTACCATTTTAGAGTCTCAGAAGTTTCGGTTCTATGATCTAGTTAGCTTGGTTGAGGTTCAGCCTTCAGAAAATATGATAACTAAAATGCATGGTCTCATTTTAGAAAACCCTTAGTTTATATTATTTTTATAAATTAACTTTGGTTACATGATAGTAATTTGTTTAATCCTAGTCATAGCCATAGAAAATGAATGAATGGCCAGGATCATTTTTGGATTGTCTATGTGTATTATGATTTATCAGTTCTGAAGTAACAAAAGCTGCGTGCTTCAGTTTTTCTCATCAAATAAGAAAAAGAAAATGGTAGAATGAAACAAGAACAGGAAGCCATTTGTTGATGTTGATATTGGGAAAATTATACATAATTTTAATTTCACTACAGAAATAAAATAAACTGTATTTTCCCAGCATCAATAGCAGCAAATGGGTTATTGTAACTTGCCTCATCCATCATTATCAGCTTACCATCACGTATGAACAATTTGAATGTAAACTAGAGTGTTTTTTGTTTAAAAATTCGTAAAAATCTTGGGTTTTTTTTCGTTTATTCTCTGCTACAATTTAAACAGAAGGAAAGGTAAAATAAGACGGTGATCTTGAAGCCAAATGTATATTCATTAACATGTGCATCAAAGGAATTATGCGTTCTTGACAACAATATGCAAAAACTCTTATTGTATTGACAGTAGAATTTACAACACAGTTTCTAAATTTTTTGAAATCTCTAGTTTATGTTTCGTCGTTTTATGAATATTATGTAAATGTGTACTCTTTCTTTCTCCCTCTCGTTAAAAAGAAGAATTATTTTCTTGTTTTGTTTTAATGATATTCGGTGCTAAGATTGTCCCTATCAGTTTAGATCTAATATGATGCTCAAATATCCTTAACACCTTATATTGGTTAGTAGTGGGACCAAATCCAAAACAGCAAGAAACATCTTCAAACCATTTCAACTATGGTTTTGTGTTTCCTTTTAACAACCTCATTCTGTTGAGGTGTATGAGGAGCACAAAATTTATGCTCAATCCCCCAATATCACATAATCCAACAAATAGTTTATTTTCAAATTCTCTACCACGTATTCTAGATTGTCAAACATTTTGTTCAACTTCAATTCTATTGCACAATTTAGAGAAACCCTCGTATGCTTCATTTTTGTTACAAAGCAAGAAAACACATGTATACCTAGAATAGTCATCTATTATTATCGTGGTATATCTATGTCCTCCCATGCACACAAGCTGAACAGGACTAAACAAATCAACATGTACTAGTTTAAGTACTCTTTTTTTATGTTAAATCAGTTTTTGATTTAGACTTTTCTTAAATTATTTTCCGAATTGACATGCATTGAGGAGGTGATATTTTTCAAAGTTCACACCTAGCAATCCCCCAACAAGTTTTTTTGGCTAATTTGGACAGAAGATTCATATTGACATGTCCCAATCTTCTGTGCCATAACCAAGATTCTTCTTCTTTAGAAACTAGATATATATCCTATTTAGATTTATCATTTATGTCTATCATATAGATATTATTTACTTTGGGTGGATAAAGAATGTTTTGATTAGACTTACAATCAATGATTGAACAACCTTTGGAGTCAAAAGTTACTTTCCTCCCTTGATCACACAACTGTGCAACACTCAGAAGATTGAACTTTAATTCATCAACCAAGGTGACTTCATCAATCTTAATTTCAAATCTAATCTCACCTTGTCCAATGATCTTTTCTTTCTTTTTGTCTTCAAAGCTCATATTTCCACATCTTTTGCTTTTAAATGAAATGAATGAATCTTCATTTCATGTCATGTGCCTTGAGCATCCATTGTCAATATACCATAGTTTTTTACTTTTGTGGACCTAACGCTAACCTGTAAAATGAAATGGTTATAACCTTCGAGCGTAGTTTCCCTTGGGTTTGGGCTCATTAAAAGCTAGATGAGGCTAAGTATATTCATCATAATATCCATTCTTATGCTTGCATATAGCTATTGTGTAATTTTTCAATTCACAGAAGTTGTAGTGAATGACAAACTTGGTTTGTCTTGACTCTTATTGAGGCAGGCATATGTCAAATGGCTCTTAAACCTTTTACTTCTGTGGAGCTTGTCTTCTCTTCATGATATTTGTATTCTGCCTCTGAGTTTGATTGAATCTAGGAGGATTGCCTCTTCTTTGGGATGCATTGGCTTCATTTGTGTAGTCATGCATCTGAGGTTGCTTTTGATTTTGTCTCTAGACCTGCCTTTGGGGTTGTGATCTCTTTTGAGTTTGCTCTAGGGATGATTTGTTCTTACAACATGATTCTGCTTCTCAATTCTATTTGCATCTGGTTGAGTTATTTTTCCAGAGAGATGACCTTCAATGAGCGTTACTCTTCTACTAAGTTCTGCAGCATTTACTTCAACTAGCATAAGCTCCTTCTTATGCTTTTCAATGTTAGTTTCATGTTCAATCTGTATTTTGGGCAAGGCATTCACAATCTTGGTAATTGCTCAGTTTTTCATAGCTAACTCTTCAAGATCTTTCTCTATTATCTTTAATTGTTTTCTATTCTTTTTTACCATCTTGTAGATGTCCATCAAGACCTGCATAAATTTGTTAGGCATTTTAAAGTTGGGATTTTACCTCATCATTTCTGCAAGAGTGGTTGTGAGATGGTTGCTTAGAAGATGACATCCTTTTTGTTTCAGCATTTGATTCAATGGTAGACGCCTTATCATCTATAGCCATGAAGCATATTTGAGTAGTCTCTTCATCATTAGTGGATGACTCAGGAGATTCTTCTTCTTCACTATCACTCTATGTCACAACCATAGCTTTCTTCCTTTCTACTTTTTCAGTTTAGGACATTTGTATTTGATATGATCCTCTTGATGACATTCAAAGCAAGTGAGATTCTTTGAATGGTCACTCTTAGATCTATCCTCGGAGGATTTGAATTTCCCTTTTGAAAGTTCTTTAATTTGATGTTCTTGGTTTTGAGAAAAGCTTCCTTTATCTGGAACTTATGAGAAAACTTTCCACTTTTCATCATGAATCTTCTGAACTTTCTGGCCAACATAGCCATTTGTTCATCATCATCAGATAATTCTTCATCTCCAGATTCAGCCTTGAGAATAATGGCCTTTTTACCTTCACCTTTGGCTTTGTCATTCTTTTGAAAGTTATGCATTGAGATCTCATGAGTGATTAATGATCCAATCACCTCATCATACTTTTAGGTGGTGAGATCTTGAGCTTCGTCCATAGTTAGCTTCTTAGCCTGCCAATCTTTGATGAGGCTTTCGAGAATCTTCTTAACTTGCTCTTCCTCTGAGAATACTTTTCCCAGGCTCTTGAGTTCACTGATGATATTTGTGATCCTGGCATTCATGCTAGAAATGGACTCAATTTCCTCCATCTCAAACAACTCATAATGGCGCATGTTTTGGTTGATCTTTGATTCCTTGACTTTGTCAATTCCTTCAAATTTAACCTCCATTTTCTTCCAGATTTCCTGCGCACCCTCACAACCTAAAATCTTGTTATATTCTGTAGCATTTAAAGCGTAATGAAGAAAGTTGATAACAATAGCATTACTTTGCAGTTTCAACATATCGGAGTCATTATAAGCACTTTCAAGGTTTTGGGTGGTTACTTCATCCACAATCATAGTGGGCACGTATGGTCCTTTGGCAATAGCTAGCCAAGCATATATGTCCTAAGATTAGATGAAATTTTACATCATGTTCTTCCAGAATGAGTAATTGTGTTTAAAGAACAGAGAATGTCTAGACATAGAGAGCCTTTCTAGGAGTATCATGTGGACTGATTTTCCAATGAGGTGTTTAATGCAGTTATCACCTAAGTTTGATTAATTTTTAACTCTAGATGTGTTAGATCCATTTTGATGAGTATTGTTCTGATACCACTTGTTGAACCAAGTAAGGGTGATAAACAAGTGAGAGATGGTGAATGACTCTTTTTGAGATTTCACAATATTTAGAGGTTCTGTAGAAATGTGCCACTGAAACAGTAATTGAGTAAAAAGGCAATTTTATTTTCCTCGGGTTTGTAATAAAGTAAAAATGCAGTTATCACCCATGTTTGAATGTAGTCTCTTTACTTTAAATGTATGTGAGTCAATAGATTCTATATGCATCAGTAAATAAGCAAAGAGTTAGAAATTACAAATAAAAGTTTTTATCCTGATTCAGCCTTTTCCTAATCCAATCCTTGGAATCTTTATCCAAGTTTTAATCCATTATTGATTCTTCTTTAGGTGAAATCAAACCACTACAACATTGATTTCTAATTAAGGTATTGTCCAACAATCTCAATCTCTGAGCTTTACCAATATAGAAGTACCTTCTTTGTTGTATTCAGGCTTTGAGCTATTCCACTACTAAGAGTATCGTTCTCTCTAGTATCCAAGCTCCATCAAACTAACTTAGTGATTAAACTAGTAAATACATGATTTAAGAATGAAATGTTGAGCTTCTAAACTTTGTTTTACTAACACTAAATTACAAACAGGATTTTGATTATTTGCTTGCCGTGGATTGAAAGTGAAGTTTGAGAATGTTTAGTGATAGCTTGAGTGCTTTTGAGATTTAATAAAACTTCACCAAGTTTTATTGCTCGAATTAATCTTCTATTTATAGGCTTGAAGGGCTTCCCGTTATGCTTGGACTATAGTGGAGAATTAGACTGTTGTCTCACATATTCAAGCCGTTATCTCCAATGATCAATTTGATTCTTATGTGTTGAGCTATCCATTTAGACTCAGCAGCATAATTCGTTAGTGAGGGAAAGTCGGTCGTGAATCGGAGAACAAAAAATTGGTCCACACAAGGTACAATTGTTTGCTAGGGAAGGAATGTTTTTGACCCCTGGATGTCAACATTGTCGCATCCTAATCTCAGGTGTAATGCCTTTTTGGCACGGCAGCTTTGTTGCAGTTTACAGGGGAATTGACTCACATGATGCATTGAAAGGGCCGACCCTGGGGATGGGCAACGAGTGCCACCGCCTAAGGCTTATGTCGGAAGGGGTTCCAAAAATAATTTTTTTTATAATTTTAGTAATTAATGTTAAAAAGATAAAAGTGAACAATAATTATTAGTAGATGAAATGGTAAGTAATTTATTATGGAAGTGAGAGGTTATGAGATCAAATCTTGATTTCCACAAAAAATAGTTGACTTTTATTATAATTTTTTACCAATGGTCTATTTTATTAAGCTCTATATTATTTTGCCTAGGACCCTCAATTTATCAAGACCAGGCCTGTGCATTGATTTTACCACTCCGTTCTTTTTATTCCTCCGAGGGTTGACTCCTTTAAAGAAGAATTCTTTAATAGTTGTCTTTCAGAATGAGGTATCCTGTGAGGTCTTTCTTGCTTTCGAGTAAAGTTCTCTTGACTCGTATCATTTGAATCATATGTTGCCTCTAGATTGCTCTGCTTCTGAGACAATTCTTCCTTCTGAGTGATAAGGTGACAAGTAAAGTTTCTCTGCCTTAGAAACAACAAAATTTTATATGGGAATTCGTATCCAACAGAATTTAAGTAACAAGTCTTAAAATTAGAAGCATTCCCAAAAGTACAAAATTGGATCAAGTTTTCAGGGACATAGAAAAACAAAACCCAAAATCATTAGTACAAGGGATTTGTTCAAAATTCATTCGTCCATCATAAAACACAAACTAGTCGAACCCCACTTGATTAGAACACAACACAATTAACCGTCGAAGTTGATCTCAATATAATCTAAACAACTCTCAGATCTGGATAGACTCTTGTAATTCTTGATTATTTGTGTAAATTGTCTTCTTTCAGATCTATTATAGCTCGAAAAGGAGCAAATAGTTTTAAAAAATAGTTAGCAGATGTATTAAAGTACCACATTTAACAGCGAACAATACCTGCATCAGTATTCTTTTATTAAAGAATCAAAAGCAGAATTTATCCAAAAAGAATCAAAATCAAAACTAGAATCCAAATCAGAAAGAACTGGTCTTCTTCGATAAGCAAGTAAAGCCTACAAAGTTCGTATGTTCTTAAGCTTAAATTAACAAAACATTTAAAATCACTCGTTTCAGCCTACAAAGTCGATATCCAGTTTTGGTTATTTATAAGCTAACCCATTCAGAATCAAATTCCAAATCACACCAGTGTAGTTCCCTTTTATCAGAATCAATCATCAGAAACAATAGAAATCCCATTGCCCTCTTTATAAAGCTTCAGCTTTCCACATCTATGAAACAAATATATAAAATAGTAAGCTCTTACACGATATAGTATACTTAACAGATAGCGAAAATTACACATGAAAAAATAAATGAGAGGAATACCTTGACCTAACATTTAGAACTGTAGTATCTACTCCCGACACAGCATCTTTGAGCGAAACAAAGCTTGGAATATGAGAAATCACTTCAACGTTTGATCGCATCCCGCGAATCTTCAAATATCTAAATCCAAGTTTCCTTGGATTATGATACACGAAAGCCCGTGTGTGAGAATTATACATCAACAGCGCCCCATTGTTCAAATACTTAATAAGTTGATACGAGCCAGAAGGCCATGTTTTATTACCATTCATGTTAATGGACAACATTTTAAACCAATCATTTCCTTCATTGAAATCTTTTAACACCCAAATATCAATACAATCACCTACAAAAGACTCCGACAAGCAGAGTTCTCCCCCTAACACTCCTAAGCTCGAATCGTTTTGTAGATAAGGAGTGTTAGATAAAGATCCAAAGCATTCCTTCTCCAAGTCAAAAAACTTTACACAATGTCTTTCATGAAAATACCAATAGAGATACCCATTCAAATAAGTAGGTAATATTTTGTAACCCAAATATGGGAAAAGCCCTATTTCTTTGCCACGTTGTTTCCATGATTTCGTGCCAAGTATATGTATTTCGTACCACGTCAAGTGCCAAGACATTCTTATTGCCTTGTATTGGTTAGTCGTAGGACTGAATCCAAACCCGCAAACACTCTCACCAGCAATGCCAGTCCCTGCTGGAAGATTAATAAATTCACCGGTAACTGGATTGCAAACTATAACAGGTTTTATATTAAATGGATTAGACAAGCAAAGCAATCCATTGCAAGAATTGACAATCCTATACTTGTGCTTTTTCATGTCCAGCTTCAAACCTTTTTTTATCTCTGCCTCACACTTACTGGTATTGTTAAGTATCGTTTCGAGGTTGCGCAGTGGAAGTCTGAATTTGGTATTGAGTTTAATCTTGAAACAACACACACATTGAAGCTTACATTCTGGTGAAGTATGATAGCATTCAAGCTTGAGCTCAAAGTCATCTTCCTTGGGCTGCACAAGATAAAGCATTCTCGATAGGGTTGTATAACCTGAGGTTTGAATCAAATGATAAACTTGAGCTTGATCGAGATGGAGCTTCGCGAATTCGGGATCTGAAATTAGATCGTGCCAAGTTTTGCACACGCTTTTGCATACAAATATCCTCTTTACAGACAGCCTAAGTAAGAAATTTTCGGCAATAGTGTTCGGTAGATCAGAATATGAAGGACCTGAATACCTGCAAAGTATATGGCGAGCTCTCCTTCGTTTATTGCTGCCTTTCTTTGCATTAGAAGACATACAAGGTTTGTTCATGAATATTCCTGAGACATAACACGAATAACATTGTCAAAATACTCTTATTATAATGGAAAACGACATGTTAGGTCTCTATCCTATCATCCAGCTTTCCCTTTATCTCTTGTCATTATTAAACCTTAACCCTTGTAGTGCAATTGGATAACGTTTCATATAAAAAAATGTGTGGGAAGAACACCTTTAATACGAGATGGGCTAAACGGGCAACCAAGTACCTGAAACAGATCGAAACTCACTAATTCCTAGTTGATATTTGAGAGGCAAATGTATATTCTAATTAGTGTTTAAAAGGCAGTAGGTGCTAGTCGGGCTCCGGAGACCTAGGCGGGGATTGATCGGGTACTAGGTAGATTAGTATTTTGAAATATTTAATATTTATTGATAAATTAAAATAATAAATTTAACTAACACATAAATTTTTATATAATGAGATTTGGCGACACTTTCTAGGTTTTGATGACAGGTTTTGGCGACAATTTTCTGGTCTTTGACCACATTTCTCAAGGTTTTGATAACATTTTTCACTTTGATCATCCGATTATAAAAATCGTGGCAGTGTTCTACAAAAATCCGCCTACCGCCTTTTAAACGGAGATTCTAATTGACAAAAGGCTAAAATACATAATGCTGATACTGTACTATATATTGATAACAAATAACAAATTCTAATTTACCATATTATTTACTTGAAAGCTCCAAAGAAGATTCACTATCCTAGTTCCGTATCAGCTAATGACCATGATAGAAAAAACAGTAAAAATAAAGAACAAATATTAAATCAAATAAAATCAAAGTAAAGAAGGAGAGAAAGAAATACCTGAAACTATATTGTTTGGTTATGATGATTAAACAACTGTTTTTAAGGTTTCAGTGATAAGAAGTTGATTGAAAGAAATACGTATTTTTTTCCCTTTTATCTTGAAAGAAAGAAACCTAGTTTACATAAATATCGCTCTAAAAACGTTATCATTGATTAAAAAAATAATAAAATTAATCTGCAATATTAGACAGTATGGACTTAACAAATTCATTCCCTTCAAGGAAGGGATTCTTTAAAAAAATTCAGTGAAATATTTTTCTTCCAATTAAGAAAAAAAGGAAAATAAGCCTTAGTGTTCCGTACATGATTGTTCCTAATTAAATTGTTCAAAAATAGGAAAATAAGTAATAAGGCACTAATACAATAACTAGGATGCAATACATAAGACAGATCACGATAAAATACTATTGATAATATTTTATCACATCCCCTTAAGTCCATCGTAGACCTATTGCCCAAGCTTAATTTCATTGGTCGAGATTGGACACTCATTTTTTTATAAAGTCCGACCCAAGCCGCTTGAGCCCGAAGTGCTATAGTTTGTTTTAATTAGGTTTGGGCTGATGTTTTCAATAAAAAGCCCGACAAAGTCGTCACAAGCTCAGCCTAGCCCACCCGACAAACAGGTGAACATGAGCCAACTTGTCATGAATTTAGGGATGGGCGTGGACCGAAGATAGATAGGATCTTGATCGATCGATATCCATATTTATTTTTATATATTGGATCAAAATCCGACCAGGAACCAACAGATATAGAAAGCTAGTATCCAAATCCATATCCAACATATTCCACCATATGGGTCCAAAAATATCATAAATGAATCTATAAGAACCTTTAAATTGTAAGAATAGTTTATGTAAAATGGTATCATACAATGAATTTTCATCATTTACAGTTGACCAAAAATTTGTTGTATGAAACTCGTGAATTTCAATACAATTTTCTTTATTTTCAAAGAATTTTATTAATTAAAGTTTTTATTTTTGTTCACATATAACTTAGCTTAAGTGATACATTTTCCTTGTTTAAAGTTACAATTGAATATTGAGTTCTACTATATCGAAAAATAGATTCCAGACCGTAAAAAAAGAATCAGGGTCGACGTCCATCCTTAGTCATGATGACCAAAAAACTTACCCTTGATCGATGATTTAGTATGCAAATCCACAACCTAAGATTTAGCGGCAAGATAATGTACAAACGATTGTTTCGAATCTACACCCTCATAGACAAGATGAAAATCAATAAATAGTTTAGCAGATACATTATAGAGCTACATATTTATTGTCATTGCTACAGCCTACAATACCTAAATCAGGTTTCTTGCACCAAAGAATCGAAATCAGAATTAGAATCGCAATTGACCAGCAAGTAAAGGCAGTTTAGCAATTGAAAAATGATAACTAAAGAATCAACATCAGAAAGAACGAGAATGTTCTTCGATAAGCAAGTAAAGCCTACATTCAACAACAAAGTTCTTATCTTTTTAGCAAATAGCAGAGTTGATGCTCTCAGCTGAATAGAAACCGGAATCCTTCTGCAACAACAAAGATTACTGTCATTATGAAAATATATATCTGATTTTACAATTGATAAGCTAGACCTTATAAGCTTAAATTAACAAAACAAAGTTCATATGCATTACTGTCACCTGCCGTACGTAGCATACAATGTCAATATCTCAATTTCGTTTTCTATAAGGTAATTATTCAGAATTGAATTCCAAAACGGACCTGTGTAATTGTTAGCATTTTCATGTAATTGGATTTGACTAATTGGCCGATGTGATCGTGATATATCATCGAACAAGTTGGGAGAGTGCAGAGTGCATGCTTGTTCGAGTTCCATCACAATTAGGGGGCCCGGGGGCAGCAGCCCCTGGCCGGGATCGAGCTGCCAGGACAGCTCGTATACCCGGTGGGAACTTTTTTATTTTGGTATAAAAATATCAGTGTAAAAATCTCGAAATTCATGTCTTTTGAACATGACCCTTGCCCGAAAATTCGTGTCTTTTGAACATGTCTCTTAGACTATTATAAATACATGATATTGGTCCTACTTCATGTTGTTTCGGAAAAATTACAATATTTTCGTATTCTAAGTTCTTGATTTAAATTTTGATTTTATCATATTGAATATTTTGATAAAACCACCAAAATAATTTCAATCTGAAAGTGATATTCACGACTTCAAATTCGTCCAAGTTATCCCCGATTTACCAACAACAATTCCATAAGATAAGAATCATTCTCCAAAACAATAGAAATCCCTTTGCCCTCTGAATACTGCTTCAAATCTCCACATCTACGCAAAAAAATCCGTAAAATGGTAAGCTCCTATACAATATACCGAACAAACAGATAGCGAAAAATTCATTTGTAGACGTTATTTGCCATTATAAGCTGCTAATCTGAATTCACGTTTATCATTAGCAAAAAAGATAATGAGAAAAATACCTTGACCTAATATTAAAGATTGTTGTACTTAATCCTGGCACAGCATCTTTGATCGAAACAAAGCTTGGAATATGAGAAATTACTTCAATATTTGATTGCATTCCTCGGATAGTCAAATGTCTGTATTTATATTTTTTCGGATAGTACACGAAGGCCTGAGAATTATACATCAACAGCGCCCCATCATTCAAGTACTTAATAAGTTGATATGAGCCCGAAGGCCAAAATTTATTAACCATTCATATTAATGGACAGTTTTTTAAACCTATCCTTAATATCAATACGATCATTAGGAAAAGACACGGATAAGCAGAGTGTTAGTTAATCGGTGATTGCTTGGATGAATCTGAAGTAGTGAATATCACTACTAGATTGAAATTATTTCGGTGGTTCTACCAAATTTTCAATAGGATAAAATAAAATATTTAACAAGAACGTTGAATGCAAAATTGATGAGATTTTTCCGAACAAAAAAAAGTATGACTAATTTCAGATATTTATACATGTTTAAAGAGATAAACGGTATGTACTATGTATTTTGAGGAAGTTTGCAACAACGTGCTGTACTATTGTATTGAATATATATACTAGGTTTTTAGGGGTTACAATAATTACAAAAGTACAATTAAGTCCCTAAGTATTTATACAATAAATAAATAACGAAACATTTATCCTAACAAGATAAACTGTATGTACTATGTATTTTGACGAAGTCTGCAACAACGTGCTGCACTATTATATTGAATATATATACTAGGTTTTTAGGGGTTACAATAATTACAAAAATACAATTAAGTCCCTAAGTATTTATACAATAAATAAATAACGAAACATTTATCCTAACATCCCCCCGCAAGTTGAGTGGGGTTGTCAAACACAGCCAACTTGCTCCGTAACACCTTAAAACGTGAATGAGAGAGTGGTTTCATTAGAATATCCGCCATTTGATCATCCGTTGGAATGTAACGAACTTTGAGTGATTTTGCAGTAACTTTTTCACGAACAAAGTGGATGCTTAGTGCAATTATGAAATACCAGGTTTGCTGTGAGATATGTGGCACTTAGATTGTCACACCATAAAGTCAGAGCTGAAGGTAAAGCATACCCAATATCGGTTAGCAAGAGGGAAATCCAAGATAATTCTGAAGTTGTAGTAGCTAACGCACGATATTCAGCTTCAGTAGATGAACGCGAAACTGTTCTTTGTTTTCGCGATGCCCATGAAATTAGATTTGTCCCGTGAAAAATGGCGAACCCAGTAGTAGATCACTTGTCATCTGGATCCCCTACCCAATCAAAGTCGAAGAAAGCCTGTAGCTCAAGGGATGTCTGAGCTGTGTAACGTAACCCATAAGCTGGTGTAGACTTTACATACCTAATAATCCGTTTAAGTGACTGCCAATGATGAATAGTGGGAGTTTGCATGAACTGAGCCACTTTATGAACGGAATAAGCAATGTCAGGACGAGTAATCGTAAGATACTGTAGTCCACCAACCAGACTTCTATACAAGATGACATCTTTGAAAACCGAACCTCCTTTGCCACTAAGATGGACAGTATTGCAGGCAAGTGTTGTAATACCCTTACATTCAATCATATCAGCCCTTTGTATCACATCAAGTGCATACTTTCGGTGATTTAATTAACAAAACAAAGTTCATATGCATTACTGTCACCTGCCGTACGTAGCATACAATGTCAATATCTCAATTTCGTTTTCTATAAGCTAATTATTCAGAATTGAATTCCAAAACGGACCTGTGTAGTTGTTAGCATTTTAATGTAATTGGATTTGACTAATTGGCCGATGCGATCGTCATATATCATCGAACAAGTCGGGAGAGTGCGGAGTGCATGCTTGTTCGAGTTCCATCACGATTAGGGGGTCCGGGGGCAGCAGCCCCTGGCCGGGATTGAGCTGCCAGGACAGCTCGTATGCCCGGTGGGAACTTTTTTATTTTGGTATAAAAATATCAGTGTAAAAATCTCGAAATTCATGTCTTTTGAACATGACCCTTGCCCGAAAATTCGTGTCTTTTGAACATGTTTCTTAGACTATTATAAATACATGATATTGGTCCTACTTCATGTTGTTTCTGAAAAATTACAATATTTTTCGTATTCAAAGATCTTGATTTAAATTTTGATTTTATCAGATTGAATATTTTGATAAAACCATCAAAATAATTTCAATCTAAAAGTGATATTCACAACTTCAGATTCGTCCAAGTTATCCCCGATTAACCAACAATAGTTCCTTATGATAAGAATCATTCTCCAAAACAATAGAAATCCCTTTGCCCTCTGAATACAGCTTCAAATCTTCACATCTACGCAAAAAAATCCGTAAAATGGTAAGCTCCTATACAATATACCGAACAAACAGATAGCGAAAAATTCATCTGTAGACGTTATTTGCCATTATAAGCTGCTAACCTGAATTCACGTTTATCATTAGCAAAAAAAGATAATGAGAAAAATACCTTGACCTAATATTAAAGATTGTTGTACTTAATCCCGGCGCAGCATCTTTGATCGAAACAAAGCTTGGAATATGAGAAATTACTTCGATATTTGATTACTCGCTGATATTTACAATCTGTATCCACATTTTTTCGGATTATGATACACGAAAGCCCATCATTCAAGTGCTTAATAAGTTGATATGAGCCCCAAGGCCAAAATTTATTAACCATTCATGTTAATAGATAGTTTTTTAAACCAATCCTTAATATCAATACGATCATTAGGAAAAGACACGGATAAGCAGAGTGTTGGTTAATCGGTGATTGCTTGGATGAATTTGAAGCAGTGAATATCACTATCAGATTGAAATTATTTCAGTGGTTCTACCAAATTTTCAATCGGATAAAATCAGAATGTTTAACAAGAACGTCGAATGCAAAATTGATGAGATTTTTCCGAACCAAAAAAAAAGTATGACCAATTTCAGATATTTATATATGTCCATGGGACATGTCCAAAAAGACATGAATTTTTTGAATTATACAGGTTCCGAAAATACATGACTTTTCGGGGTAATAACAAAAAATTTTCTGTTCGAGGCGCTGCCCCCGAACCCTCGACACGTGATCGAACCCGAACAAGCATGCACTCCGCACTCTCCCAACTTGTTCGATGATATTTCACGATCGCATCGATCAATTAGCCAATCCAATTACACTAAAATACTAACATGACAGAGTTCTCGGTCTAATAATCCTCGGCTCAAAAAGACATATTGATAAGAATCATGCGATAAAGGTAGCGAAAACGAGCCAAATCAGTCATTCTCCATGGCAAAAAACATTACAGAAGCTCTTCCATCATGATACCAATAGAGATACCCATTCAAATAAGTATGTAATAGTAACTTGTACACTGAGTATCGAAAAAGGCCAAGGTATTTCCACGATTTTGTGCCAAGGATATGCATTTCAGCTACTATACGAAGGACCTGAATATTCGACCATGCTCGAGTTCCTTCTTTTGTTCAATCCTCTCTTTGCATTAGAAGACAATACTATTCCAGTTATTTAAGTTATATCCAACAAGAACTTAGCGTTAAAATGGCTCATTATCATCACAGCATTCATTTGAGAAAAACGTACCTAACAGAATTCACAAATTCATATTTAGAGGTAAGAAATGGTAGCTCCCTATAGGTTCCATGCTTCTTTGGATCAAACCAAATGGATATGTGGCATGTGCTTTAACCAGACCATCAGTACAAGAATCTCTGCAATGTAAATTGAGCATGTGAGTAAAAGAAAACCTATATAGTGCATAAGTTAAAATTTGTTCAAATTGATTTCACACCTATTAAGGTGGACGGTTGAAGATCTAGACAAAGGGAAAAATATTGTTCAGTGGGACTCAAAGGGTTCCATAGTCATAAATAGACAACCGCAGCAATGTATGGAAAGTGATTACTATAGTAAATATCAACCTCAATAAACTTATTTGCCTTCAGCAAGAATTAACAAATAAGTTCAATAATGTATGTCAGTTAGCGTACAATATCCATTCCATAAAATCACTCAATTAGTATGAAGCCAAACCATAAAAAATGATCATCTTCCATAATTTGTGTCTAAGAAAAACTAACTGATGTTACTCAAATGGTCAATAGCTTCAAATTAGAGATGCATGAAAGAGATTTAGCTAGAAATTAACCTTCATAAATCCATAAAATTTCTAAAAACTGAAAAAACTAACGAAGTAGAAGGTAAACCTTATTATGCAATTTATTGACCACAAAAATGAGTCTTTTATCACTTACCATAAGATAGTATATTTCTCATGTAGATGAGAGGATGTTAGTGTACATGAAGAAAGTGGACCGTCAAAGTGGCTAATTTCAGCAGTGTGAGATTTTCACGTTTCTAATGTGTTTTCTCATCGGAAACAGGCCAAGGAGCAAAAAACATCACTTTGCCGAGAATTACATCATTTTTCAGCCAAAAAACATTTTTTAGGCCTTCAATTTTACATTTTTCTATTTTTAGGACTTAATTGCAACTTTCTAAAAGTTGTTGTGCTTGTCATTTAATGTTGGGTTTTCAACCCTAGTTTCCCTACCCTATTTAAAGGCAAAAAACAATGTCAATTTTAGTTTTTTGCCATCAAATAAATTTCAAGATAATTTTTCTTAATTTTCTAGTTTTTGCGGTTTCTAGAGATTTAGAAGAGAGTCTGATCTCTGTTGAATTTGCAATTTCTTCAAAATTCGATTATAAATTTATTGTTTCGATTGTTATTTGATACTCCGCTACGTCAATTTCCATAACTAAATACGTAGCTACATAGAAATCCATACCTAAATACATACCAAAATAGAAACTAGAAGCATAACCATATTTGAACTTGAAGAAACTGGCTAGAAAATAATTGTTAGGCTTAACACCTATTATGCACTGTATAACAATTATATAACACCTACTATAGCAAAATTTAAGAGAAGTAATTTGAAAACATGAAATATTAAACCAAGTAAAACTTAGGTTTAAAAGGTAACATTAAAATTTAACCCAAAAAACTTTTCAATGAACTAAATGAATAACATAACAAAAGAAACAAGACTTACAAATTTGGTTGTTTGCTGAAGATATTTTTCTGTAAGAAAGGTTTTGCTATATTAAGAAAGTATGTCCTCCATTTGAAAAGTCTTGGAAGGTACACCTTTTGAATTGTCAAATACTTTCAAATATCACTCCATTACAACCCCCACAGACTTCATAAAATCAAAGTTTGAACATTATAGCGCATCCTTCAACTATGTATGAACCTATAGTTTTTTCTCTCTCCCATTTTTTCTAAGATCTTTCTGTAATGCCCCATATGATAACCCTCCCCAAGCAATTTCTTTTAATCTTCCCTTAGTAAATAAGAAAAATAAATTTATGGGATTACGTTATGACTATGTATTCCCATGATGTAATAAGAAATTAAGTAAACAAATACCATTTTCAACAATCATCCTTTGAAGTATTCCCATGATGTAATAAGAAATAAAGTAAACAAATACCATTTTCAACAATCATCCTTTGAAGTAATGTTGTTCTCCAACACCTTCTCAATATCCCTCTTTAGCCTTTGCATGTTTTCTTCTTCTTGTTGAACGGCTATTCAGGGAAGGTGAGAAGGAGATGAATAATCATCTGCTTCAGGAAGAAATCGAAGAATTTCTTCCTAATCCTACACGATCCATTTGTTCTTTTTTCTCTGACAGATGGTCAGAACTTCATCTACATTCGAATCCTACCGAGAGATCCACTAGAGATCATAAATTGTTGAAGAAAGAACAAGATGTTTCTTTTGTCCCTTCCAGGCGATCAGAAAATAAAGAAATAGTTAATATATTCAAGATAATCACGTATTTACAAAATACCGTCTCTGTTTGCTTTGATTCACAGAATTTCGAAGGTTCATCTCCTAGTTCCTTCAATCTAGAAATCACAAGAAATTCTCCATACTAAAGTGAAGAATTGTTTCTCTTACATAAATATACATTGTTTGTCATCTGAATTCTTCCACTCTCTTAGTATCAGACTATGGATGAGCTTTCTCGCTACTCGTTGAACTAGAGTAGCCATGAAATAACCAAAACATGTTTTTCTAAATCTCCGCATAACATTTGGAGGCAGGTAATCCTTCAGGGTTCTTATTACTTCATAATCAAAACGTATCAGAACCTTGCTTGCCCAATATTTCTTCTTAAAGTACATTGGAGTCAAAATCTATTAAAAGTTTTACAAATGTTGGTTTTGAAGAGAAAACTAGTATTTAAATGTATCAATGTCAAGAAATGTTTTTTTCAGTAGGGACTCATGTGTGGAAATTCTACTTGTGAATCTAGCATTTCCAAACAAAAAGGATTTGCTTCTTTTATTTCATTTGACAGGTTTTCAATGAATTTTTTGTACATGTTTTTCATATTTCTCATATTGATACATTTGTTATGTGTAATATGTAAATTAGAAATACTAATGTCAGCAAAAGCTACTTGTAAAAATCAATTATACTATCGATACAAATATTATACAACAACATGGGAGAATCATTGTCTTCTCCTACTCTAGAAGACTAAAATTCATGAAAATATAGATTCCTTTACAGTGAATCAATATTTACCGTGAATTGATGGATAATTAACATGATCAATCTCTCATTATGTTGTATTATTCTTAAATTGGAACTATTATGAACAACAAATTTAGTTCAAACTAACCTCAAATAATTCAAGTTATACCAGCCAACACTATCAAATACAAAAGTATATATATGATCTACTATAAACCAAGAACATATGGATTTTGGAACCATAAGCAAAAGGATTCAATAACAATTCAATAGCATTTTCCTAATGGCAGATTATTGTGAAAGGAGAAAAATAGATTAAAACAGTTCAACAACAGTTAATAATTTTCACACATATTTGGTCATCCTTGATTTTATAGATCATAACATTTGAACAACAACACCAGAAAATCGAGGGAACCTTAATAATTGTTTAGACAGATCATCGTCTTCTCTAACAATCACATTTTTCAATATAAACTCAACAAAATCCAAACTATAGTTGCAAAACAAAAAAATAGTCGAAATGAAAGTCTAATTGTATAATTAATGGATAATCATGTTATTTCGTCAAAAATTACCGCAACTTTTGACATTTTCTTTGTCTGAGAGTCTGTTGCTTCAGTTCTTTGTGATCTGAATCATTTTAGTACTTTAGGAATCAATATTCAACAGAATAATGTAACGAAATCTATGAATAATTTAGGATTTGTTGTTTCGTTAACTTTTCCACATTTGGTTCATCATTTTTTTGTACGTCTTCTTTGCTCATCTTTGATTTTTGATTTTTTGAAATCTATTAATCTTCAAAAACATAAACAGTCAATGAGAATCGGTAGAGGAGAAACAGAAATCGTGATCATGAGGAGTTTGAAATGATTTGAAATTGGACTCTGAGAAGGAACTGTAGATGGAATTTGAAAGAAGATGATCGCAGTTCAGTTTTTGAGTTTTTGGGGTTTTGCAAAATATTGTATTCATCCTTTTGAGCTTTACAAAATTAAAAACTCATAAAATCCAAACCCTATCCCCTTCACGATATTAATATAAATAAAAGGCCCAAAAATTTGATGTGTCTACAACAAAAAGTCCAGAAGAACATGGCTTACTTTGAATTAGGCCTTAATACAAAGCCCAAGTATTCGTGTGAAATGTCGAAATTACCCTTGTCAATTTACTCTAGCCGTCTTCTTCGTTTTTGCTGCGATTTTTCTCAAGGAGCTGTTTCTCTTCCCGCCATCAATCCTTTCTTCTTATGCTTTGTTGCTCGCCCGAATCCACTTCGGTGGAGGTAAGATGCATCTCTTATTTATTCTCAAAGTCTGTAATAGATTTTTTTTGCTTAGATTGAGTGATTAGAAGTTTGGATTGCAATTGATTTTTGATTGAATTTGGGAATTTCATTGAGTTCTATCATAGTAATGATTTGGGTTGCCTAGACTCTTTTTTGTTCATCAAATCTCATATTTATTGGATGATGAACAAATTCAGTAGAAGAGAGAAGGCTATAATTTTTGAGAGATTATGAGAGCTTTTCACATTCCTCCCAAGCAATGTGTGAAAGCTTAACTTTTTCTTATACTAACCCCAGACAGATCCTCTGCATAATTAAATCATTTCTCAATCTAAAGGCCAACTTTCTGAAGCAATCTATTCTCTTCCGCATTTAGAAAGTAAAGGCATAAAGGTGACCTTATCCAGCAGCGTGCAAACACCAAATCACTTAGATTAGGCAAATGGGTTCATCCTCATATGAAGTTAACTGGATTAAAGAGACCCAATACGTTTTTGGCCCATAATTTGATAAAGATGTATACCGAATGCGGTGATTTATTAACTGCATACAAAAGTTTTGATCGATTGTCTACGAGAAATCTGTACTCGTGGAACTATATGCTGTCAGGGTATGCCAAAGCGGGTAAGATTGGAGCCGGCTCGTAAACTGTTCAAAGAAATGCTAGAGAGAGATGTCGTGTCTTGGAATACAATGTTGATTGCCCATGCCAATGGTGGGTTTTACATGGATTTGAGGCTGTTCTGGATAGGGTATAATGCGAGGCTGTTCTGGATAGGGTATAATGAGCATACTTTTGCAGGCTTATTGACTATTTGTGTGAAATTGAAGGAATTAAAGCTTACTAGGCAGGCTCATGTCCAGGTTTTTGTTCTTGGTCTTTTATCCAACTTGGTTAATTTGAGTACAGTTCTCAATGCCTATTCAAAATGCGGCTGGCTGTTTGACGAGATGAGCTTTTTAATTCGATGCCTTTTAAGAACTCCGTTTAACGGACATCTTTGATTTCTGGGTATGCTAGGCATGGTTTTGGGCATGAGGCACTTAAGCTGTTCACAAAAATGATTCACCTTGGCTTTAGACCTGATCAATTTACTTTTAGCAATTAGCAGTTGTCTTTGTGCTTGTGCTGGTATAGCTTCGCCTAATCATGGTAAACAGATACATGGGCGTTTTGTACGTACTGATTTCAGGCCTAACTTGATGGTTATGGGCTCTCTCATTGACATGTACTCAAAATGCGGAAGTTTGAATGTTGGGCAGCGGGTGTTTAGGCTTATGGGTGAAAAACAGGTTGTTGTCTTTTGGTCAACATGATTTCTGCCTTGGCACAGCATGATGTTTGATTACATGATTGGATTGGGCATAAAACCAGACAGCATAACTTGCCTTGTCATAATCCAAGCTTGCAGTCATTCACGACTTGTGGCTTTTCGAGTCTATAACATGGTGTTGCTCCAAATCAAGAACATTATGCCTGTTTGATTGATCTCCTAGGTCGAGCTGGGAGTTTTGACAAGTTGATAATCCAACTCAAGAAGATGAGAACATTTGGAATGCCCTTTTCGGTGTTTGTGGAAGCCATTAATATGTAGAGCTAGGAAGAAAAGCAGCCGAACAACTTATGTGTGAAAGAGATGAAAATTAAGAAGAAGACAGCAATTAGTTGGATAGAGATTGAAAATAAAGTGCATACCTTTACAGTTTTAATTAGCTGGCCACATGGAAGAACTTTCATCAACTACTTGTCGAAAGTAAAGCCAGTTTTGATTTGACCAGGTGTTGTTGAGGTATGCGTGTAAGTGCCTATTTCTATTTATAGATATGTAACATTTTCCTTTTACTTGATTGGTGAAGGCCAGATTATCTGGTTCAGTTTTGAATTTCGTAGATTTGAATTTCTACAATGTTATGCTAGAGATTTAATTCCAATAATTTGGAATGTACATTGACATGAATAATTTTTACTTCTCATGTAACTGATTAATCTTGGAATAGATCAACATGGTGTGATTTTATGATAAATTAAATATTGAAGATGGAATCTCTTCACATTTATTACCAAATCCTTTTTGCAGTTATGTTATTGGAAGTCTGGAATCATAGTAGATAATGTGGCTTTAAATGGATGTTATATCCTCCAACCCTTTGTGTGATAGATTCATAACATGAACAGATGTAACAGTTGTGATAATATTAAATAGATGAAACACCAAAATGTTTTGAGAGAAGATTGTCTTTTATTTCCATCACTTCTTTGAAGAAGCTCAAGCTAAGAGTGATGAATCATGAATCGTAAATCGTGAATCGTGAATCATGTGATGCTAAGAGTTAGAGCTACTGTGAGCAGTTGCCTTTCTTCAAGTATATTGAATTTGACAAAATTGAAAGATTTAAAATTAGTGGCTTCTGAGTATTCTGGGATCACCGTCATCAACAACTGTTCCATTGTTCCCTAAACTAAGTTCAAAGCTCATGAATTATTATGATGGGGATGAAGAACTAATATCCTGTCTGAGTTCTTGGACGGTTTGAACTAATGTCCAAAGCTGAAGGGATTGCAGAATTTCATTTGTAAAATTACTAGCGATTCTTAAAATTGCATGTTGTAATGCTATGCTAATTACAGTTAATATTCAGTACAGGTAATTATTCAATTTTTCTCATTATTCCTCTTTTAAGGCATTTTAATTTTCCTATAGACTCTAATGTTCTTTTTCTGCATTTTGTTTAATACAGCTTCTCCCTCAAGTTGAATGTCTGTGAGCGATGGATTGATGAATCAGAAATGGTAATGAAAATGATCTGGTCTTTGTTAATTTAATTTCTCTAGAAAACATTTGATCTTCAGTTGAAGTTAATATATTGATGCTTTGACTTTAATTTGGTCTTTCATCCTTGTTGTTAGGTGGCATACTACGGGTGCATGCCTTTATGTCGAAACATATTTAAACCTGTCAAAAGTAGGCTTGCTTAGGGCATTTGATGTTATTCTGGAAAGGAAACTTCAGGTAAATAAATTCTAATTTTTTATTTATTGTGATCCTGTTTCCAATCTCTTCTTCTTTTTTTAAATTTCCCTCAATTGAGCTTACAACGTCATAACTAATAATATAATTTCCTAAAACCTAGTTTAGTTTCATTGACAAACTAAGTGTAGTCAGCTAAAATCTAGAGAAAGAAAGAAAACTTCAGTAGAGGCAATGGAAAAGTGGTGTGCCTGAAAATCATGTTGTTTCTCTTAATATTTGGGAAGTACATTTCTTAAAATGCAACGTCCCTTCATATCAAACCTCTGAATCAGTCCATCATTTAACAGCACATTGTATACAAAAATATTTATAAGCTTTCCAAAGGAAAGAATAAGGTTAATTCTTCTCTATCGTGTAATTTACTTGTCTTATTGTATATGTATTTAATATTATACATGAATCTTTAGAGATTTTTCATTTACAAAATAAAAAATTTGGTGTTTTTTTATTTGCACGTGTTTTCCATGTCATTTTCCATTTGTCTCAATCTTATTAATTGTGTTTCCGGGTATCCGTTCTTTTTCCATGCCACATAGCATAAATTATGACTACATTTGCTAATGAGTTGTCAGTTTACCCTTGTAACGCCTCAGTCCTTACTATATATAAGGTGTTCACCCTAGCCAATTTGAGATCTCATCACATTAGGGTTTTTAGCACATTTTCTTCTCTCTATTCTTCTGCGGCAGCCATCATTTTTCAGGTAAGTTCTCTTTTCTTCAATACCAAATCTCTTGTAGTTTCGGATCTAAGTTTTGATTGTCATTACTCAAATAGGAATCGCAATATCTGTGCTTTTAGCTTTGATCCTCCTGAATCTCCCAATTTTCCTCTAAATGCTGTTTTCTTTTGGTGTGGATACAATTTTCACCATGGAATATAATTTTGTTTCTATATAAGATTAATATTTGTTTCTCAAATGATCGGTGTTAATCAATGTTTCGGTCGATTTTATTTGTTGAATCAGGATGGTACAAGTTTTTTTGCAATGTACTCAAAATCAATTTGATTCAATGTTCCGACATTTTTATATCTGCTGTTTCAGGAAATTTATTCCAGAAAAATAATCATGGAAAGGAGCTCTGCAGATTCTAGTGCAAAACAAAGCAGAATTGGAAATATGGAAGTCGAGAATGAACAGAATGAATATTCAGGTGTCTCGTTTTCTGATCTTCCGAGCAATATAGTGGAAAACATCGTATTGCGGTTATCTGTGAACAGAATTGTCATCTGCAAATGTGTTTGCAAAACCTGGAACGAGATAATTTCAGATCCCGGGTTTGCAAAGCAACATTTCGATCGAAGTCAGAGTTTTCCATTGGTTCGAAGTACTGGACCCACATTCCTATCAAGAATGCTATCTTGTGCAGGAAGAGAAGGTTGATCATATCGAGGGCTTACTTGACAGGTGTCATATTGAGCTTCCTCATCATAGATGCTTTCTGTTTCGAGTCAATGTCAAACTCGACACAAACTTAAGAATCCCGCTGCGCAACTTCAAGAACATTCAGAGCCATGAAAATGTAGTCAAGTTGAAAATGAAGGATCACAACTATCGGGTTGTGAATTCGTGCAACGGGTTTCTGTGCTTGTCTAAAGCTTACGATAGCGATCCCGTTATCATATGCAATCCCGTTACAGGCGAGTTCATTAACCTTCCGGAGGTTAGGACAGCTAAGTATCCCGAGCCATATACTCTTGCATTACGCCATGTCACAGGTGGCTTTGGTTTTTGTCGCCCAACTGGCCAATATAAAGTGATAAGAACGTACCTGAATTACGATACTCGCAGTAAAAAACGCGAGCTGGTGGCCGAAGTTCATATTCTTGGTACGGAATCATGGAAAGGTGTTGAACGGACTCATTACTCAAGGTACAATTCATTCCCGACCAGTCTCAATGGAATGCTTTATTGGCTTTCAGAACATTTCGTGACTTGTTTCGACATCGATAAGGAATGCTTTGGGGCAGTTCCATTGCCACCGTTGAAAACTACTACTCCTTATAAAAACGTGGGCATGGGATTGTTAGGGGGTGAACTATGCATAACCGAGGTTAATATGAAGGATGTTAATGTCTGGGCCATGAAGGATAGCAAATCGGGTTGGTCTAAACTTTTCTCGTTTTCCGAGCTTTGTAGTTTCCCAATATTGCCTCATGGCTCATTGCAACCAATAAGGTACCTCAATGACAAAGCGTTGCTGATGTTTAATTCCCATATTAATGTTTTCATATACAAGGATCCGAAAAAAGCTGGATATAAATACATAAGGGTGCGGGGAATAGATTCACAAACTGAAGCAATTGCGCATCGTCCATCGTTTGTTTCATTGAATGACGTTCTTGCTGGCAGTGATGTTGAGGTCCTAAATGTTAACTCGAGGTAATTTCGTAATTTTTGTGCTACTTGATGCTTGACTTGATTGGAATGCTTCGATTTTCTCAAAGTTCAGTTAATTTGTTGAATAGGTGTGGAGCGCTGAGGCTGCATAACGAGTGGAAAGTTGTGTCCTTAGTTGAAGACGTTCACTAGAGCTCAGGTAAAAGCTGTACTATTTAACAGAAATTTCAGTAGATTTGATTTTCTTTTTTTTTTTTTATGATAAAGCAGATTTGGTTTACTTTGATTTCTTTATGGTGTTCAATTTGCAAATCTGAAATTGGGATGATTGCTTATGTACTCGTTGCGATTTTACTATCTAGTTATGATCATGGTGTTTTTTCTAGCTCAGTTATTTTCTAAGGGCTTATTTATTGGTAAGAATTCTTCGATACTTTGTACAACTTGGCGATTTGTGAAATAAACAGCACAAAAATAAAGTAATTGTGTCTTTTAGGCAGACAACGTATTTGTAAGGTATCCAAAGAGTAAATAATACAAGGCGGACTCGATATAACCTATTTGTGCATTGCGAAATGTTTCGTGAATGTGTCAATTATACGACATTTTTTTATAGTTGGTTGCATTTTTTCCATGTTGGCCTTGTAGATTAAGGCAGGGATGGTTGAATGTTTGACTATGAATCCAATAATCTCCATGAAATTAAATTTTTGCCTTGATATGCAGTAATTTCTTTGATAATGTGTAAATTGTACAAGTTTTTTATATTCATTTACTAAATTATGATAAAATGTTTATTTCAGACTTATAATGATGATGGGACTGTTCTTAATAAATGTGGGTTGGTTCTTAGCCATTTTGAAGCAATGTTGGGAAGGCCGAGTTGTTGTTCATCTTTGTGGTGGGATCTTTTCTTTGTTGACTTGGAGTTCAAACTGGCTTGTTTTGACTAATTTCTGAAAGTTCCATTTGACCTGGAATCCAGGCTGGCCAGAAGGTCTTAAGTGGAATATTAGTATTCAAATTTCTGCAAATTTATTGTTGTTTTCTGCTCAAAACCCTGATCAGCTTGTTTTTTTTTTTCTGTGCTGTCTCATTTGGAGGCTTGTTGTTTTCTTTTCTTTTCTTTTCAATTCCTTCTAATATAATCTTTTAATGGCATTCTATAGTAAAAAAATCTTGAACAGTTAGTAGTCGTACTGTGTCTGTTTTTAACATATCATTCTTATGGAATAGATATTTCTCCTCTCGATAAGGAATGGTTATTCCATGAGTTGTATCATAATTAGTAATAACTATTTCATCCCGGTGACAGATTCCAAGTAAATACTTCACATTTTTTTATTTGTTTTTCTTCTATTCCACGGAAAGTCATTTTGTCAATCAAACGAGCCCTAAGTACCTTTACAAGAGCAGCTCTAGCTCCCCACCACTCTCCTTTCACCGCGACACCGTCACCACTCTCTTTTTCACCGGACGCTGCCACCACTCTCTTTCTGACCGAACTTCGCCACCATCTTCTCCGTTTGTATTGCTCCTCCATTTCGAAACTCTCAAGACTCTCCCTTTTTATTGCTCCTCCACCACCGTCCTCTCCTCCACTGCTCTCATTGTTTCAGTTGGCGGCATTGGAGTGAGCTAAGTTTCTTGTCTTTTGATTTAGGGTTTCCATACCCGACATTTTTTTGTTGGTTTTATTATGATCTTATCATATGCCTTCTTATCACATCTTCATAAGCATCGCCATTAATTTTAGTAGAACATTTGTTAGTAAATGTTTGTGCCCTTGGAAGTGACATGTTTTGTAAACTTCGGTTTTGCTAAGCTCAGGATTTCGACTAATTACCAAGGATGAGGTTATATTTACACATAACATCTTCTACACAGTTGACAGGTAATGTTTATTAATCTTTGGATTTTTTTTAAACGGTTGACATCACTTTATTTGTTTTTACTATATATCCTCACAATTAAAGCCACTCTCTATCTCTCCCCTTCCCTAACTCTTTGTTCTTCCCCATTTCCGTTCAAACATGGAATGGAATTTTGTTTCAGAGATCATCTCTTTACAATTTACAATCTTGGAATCTACCGTACACTTGAGGGAAGTTAAATAGAGTGATTAATTTATAAAAATTATTGTCAGAAATTTCTCAAGGGTCAGTTAGCCATGCTTAAATTGATTAGAAAGTCATCACCGTATAGAGTTTTGTGCAAAATAATTTCATAGTTTATTGTTCGAAAATCCAATACAACCATAATCCAATTAAAAACCTAAAAAAATTCAATTCAAAATCTACATATACAGACGAGTAAAAAGAGTTCTCGGAAACAAACGTCGGTGAAACGAAATTTGATTCGAACATAAATGAACACCATGGAGATGTGATTGAAAGAAGAGAGTTGGAAAAGAATAGAGATGGGCTAAGTTGAGGAAGAAAGATGGAAAGAACATAAAAAGGTGCAGGATAGTGGAGAATTTGTATCAGCCATTTGATCAAAAGAAATCCAACGACATTGATGTATAATGTGTAAATTGTGTAAGTATGAGCATGTGTAAATATAGCATCACCCAATTACCAATGCCTAAACCTTTCGTGTCTATTTTCCGCATTGACTTTTTGCTATAAATGTTATAGTTACTTCTATGATCATTGGAATTTTCAGAGTTACAAAGTGGTGAATTTATGTTTCTTGCGCACTCAACCCAAATTTTTGTTTTGATGTTTTTAGTGGTGAACTGCTTAGCTTTTGTTGATTCATGCTTTTCTCTACTTCTTTTAATGCGGTCTTGATGTTCTTTGTGCGCATATATCACATAAAAGCAAGTCCCATATAACTTTATAAACAAAATTTTCATTATTTTTAAAGGTTGGTATGGGTTACACTAAATTTGAAGTAATTCATACCCCTACTCTATATTTAGAGATGAATATTTTAATATTATTTTAATCTATTTATTTATTATTATTAATAGATTATATATTTTTCGTATAATTATTAATTTCATTTAATATATTTATATTTATAATAATATTTTTTAATTTAAATATTAAATTATGACTATATAAATTATATTCATATATATAGTCAATTATTTTAGAATATTAATTATGTTATACTATTTTGAATTTAAACCTAAATCTATGAAAATATAATAAATTTAGATATTCTATTATAACAACAACAAAAAAATAGTGTTATAACAATAATAATAATAAAATATTATATAATGAAAAAAATCTTTCTTGGGAGTAGAAAATTAGAGTAATGGATTGAAGTAAATTTACTATAACAGAGTAAAAATTGTAAATTTAGAGTTTAGAATAGAAAATATAGAGTACTGGGTTCATTGTTTGAAAAAGTCCCCGCCTATGGTCCACCTAAGTGCTATTTTGAGAGTCGTCGCTCGACTGTGTCTAGAGCTTAAACCCCGTCAACAAGCATCTAAGTCTCGCCTAGGCTCCGAATAATCTCCGCCTAAGCTTTTGGAGGCTACAATCGCCTGACTAACGCCTAGCGCTTTTTAAAACACTGATTGAGTTGAACATGATCAAAGAACAATAAACATAAGAAAACTTATCAAAGTAGGACTGTTTTGCCAAGATATTTACAACTCATGTTTACTTAATTACATAAATTTGTTTCTTCGATTTCTTATGCTGTCTTCGTCCATGACATCCTACCTCTTCAAATCGCATCTCCTCCTCTTGTCATCGTTGCTCCTACTCTACTTCTCCTCCAGTCTTTGTGTCAACATACGCTGCTCCTCCACTTATCGGTGTTGCCCCTCCAGTTGTTGTTCCTCTTCTTGCAATTTCATCTTGTTTTTCCTTTTCTTTTAAATTCTTTCTGGTTAAATTGATATTGGCATGATTCTATCAA
>CATIWQ010056059.1:0-12761 GCA_949673415.1 Euphorbia schlechtendalii | reverse complement strand
TCTTTAAACTTATATGTGAATTCTAATAAAATATTATAGGATGGAGAAAATTTATAAGGTTATGCGTGTAAAACTTAATCAAAGTATAGTGGCCCAAAATATTGCACAAATTGAAAAAGTTGCCATCTCATTCCCAACAGGCGAGATATATAAACCAGTGTTCCTTTTATTAAAAATCGGCTTAATGTATCGAAACCTCCTGAACTTATTTAAAAAGAGCTGTTGCCACCCTGAACTTTTAAATGTGCTAGATAGCCCTCCTGTACTTGTCTAAAACGTGTCACTTTACCCCCTAGTAAAAATATTGGTTTCAAGAACAAGAAGATGAACACGACGGGTCAAGAATCGATACAATATTATGATTAATTGAAGAAAAATTTCGAATAGAGATGAAATTTTGAAGAAGATGAAGAACATATATTAAGATTTTGAATTGTAAGAATACGAATGTTATGGATTTTTTGTAATCATTTTCTATTCCACCAACATACTTTACGCGTACGTATTTTGATCGTCATTTACGTAGCAAGCCAGGTCAGCAAAAATGGGTAAATTGACGCGTTTTAGACAAGTACAAGGGCTATCTATCACATTTCAAAGTTCAAGGTGGCAATAGCTCTTTTTGGAAAAGTTCAGGGGTATAGATGCATTAAGCCTTGAAAATTCAAAATTTGTGGTTGTATTAAAATCCAAGCTTAAGTTTATAAGGAAAATGAAGATTGAATGCAGTATTTAGAACATGCAAATTTTTCTCACGTCACATTTCATATATGAGATATTTATTCGAGGAAAGTGAAGTTTTGTTAATGTGGGTTATATACATGTATTGGAAATGAACATATTTTTTTTCCTATCTTTGGCTTTTCTCAAGTTTCAGTGTGATAAATGTCTTGAACTAGTATTTAAGATTGAACTTAAGACATCTCGATGTCTCAGCTTCGAGTCACATCCGAGTTAAATTTTTCTTTTTATATAATCTAAGTACTATTTAATGTAAGCGAAATGAGAAATGTTTTTAATAAAAAAAGTAACCAAAAAGAATTAATCGAAACGTTACACCAAAAAATAATTTACAGTTATTTTATAAATATTTATATAATTTATAGTGATTCAATTTACATTATCAGATTATAAAAGTTTGAAAAATATTTAACATGACATATTCTTCGAGTTTAATATTGAGGGCGATGTAATTAGTAATATTTATTTGATAAAGTTATTTAAGTGTGGCACGTAAATCAAATTGTTGCTGTGGTGTAGTGGTTATCACGTTAGTCTTACACACTAAAGGTCCCCAGTTCGATCCTGGGCAGCAACATTTTACCTAAAAAACTAATACGGACCTTGTGTCTTACAATTTTAAGAACATAAAACTCCTTACAAAAATGAAGTACTATATTTTAAAGAAGAAATTTCCTAATTAGGCCTACATCACAAAAATGATATACAATATCAATTATTTAGACTATGCTGTGTTTCGGAGATATAAGGTGAGGAGAAGTTAGAGATTGGAGAGGATACCATCCACTTCCAATTTCAGTGAAACCCGAAACTGAGATTTGTGTGAATATTTAGTACAATCCAACTAATAAAGAGAGGGTGATTATGCAAGCTAGTATCAATTCAAAGCTACAATATGCATACATAAAAAAACCATAATCTCATCATATATTTTGCTGTTATTGGTAGGCCAGTTCAATCCGCTACGGCCCGATTAACCCGCCCAGGCCTACCTTCTATGGGTCGGGTTTGGACAAATATACTACAATAAAAACTGGACCCAGCCAAAGCCCGCAAAGGCCCAAAGGTGTGTTATGTTCAGTTTGGATTTTATATATAAACTCAGCCTGGCACGGCAGAGCATATAGGGTTATTTTATTACTTGCCATATTTCTTAAAAAAAATTAAGTTCTACAAATCTTTAATTTTATAAAACTCAAAAATAAGAATATTTTTCTTTCGTTTATGTGAAAAGAAGAAACATTTTTTCTTTTTACCATTTTTTTAAGTAGACTTTGTCTCACAAACCGTTAACTTTTTCGAATCGACGCTTTGAAATATTGTGTTCGTCTTAATTTTACCTTTAAAATGACATACACTTTGGTTTTTTCGGAAAAAAAAATAATGTTTCGCAATCTTATACAGTGTATAATTATCGTATAATGCCCTTTTCTACTGCCTTTTCATGAAGACGTTATACATGATATAAAGATGTATAATTAATTTATATAGATTTTTTTCTCTTTTATGTTCATAACAGTATGACATGAAGACCTTATACTTATAAAGGAAAGCTCTTATACATTATATAATAATAGTTATGCTTACAACAAAACTCACTTTCTAATAAAATAAAATAATTTATCTTAATCTTATACATAGTATAATTGTTGTACAATAACTATTTTTTTATAAAAACGTTATACATGATATAAAATCAGTATAATGTATTCTATGTAATCTTTTTTATAATATATTATACCACTCTTATACATTGTACAAAACTTTCATGAAAAATAATTATTTTATTTTACAGTTTTTATACTATGTATAATAATGCGATAAATTTGTTATTTTTCAAAAAATTCGAAGTGTATTTTGTTTTAAAGATAAAATTAAGACGAACAAAATATTTCAAAACGTCGATTCAAAAAAATCAATGATTTGTGAAATATGGAGATTTCAAGTTGCGAAATTCAAATTATAAGGGAAAAATGGTAAAAGAAAAATCTAACATTTTTGGGTATATGGTTTAATTAGCCGAATGTGCATATATATATATATATATATATATATATATATATATATATATATATATATATATATTATTAATTTTTATCTAATATAAATATATATGTGTGAAAAAATAAATGATAATTTAATGGGTGGGAAGCTCTAAATCCAAGCCCGGCCCAATTAGACTGGGTTGAGCCTGGACATACATAAATTACCCATTGAACAAGGTGTAGTTGGCAGTTTTGCTGTGTAAGGTTGAAACTGAATGAAATTGCAGTTACAGCCCTATTTATGGCAATTGAGAAAACATCAAGACAGCTACATCATATCTAAATCAAAACATCAATCATCAGCAAATCCACAGCCGCAAAATAATAAACAAGATTCCAACATCTCCATGAAATACACGACTCTTCCATCTCCTGCACACATTAGTTCGCATATATTCAACATCATAATTGCTACGCAATCGAGACACTTTTCAAAACATGAATTCAATACTCTGGTCTATTTAAACACCGAACAATAGGCTGTCAAAATATGAACTTTACACATCTGTGGCCCAGAAGCCTATGAAAAGAACCATTTTAACGACAACAACTTTACGCACGCAAATCCTTTTGATGCTATTTTTGCGTATCAATGATAAGAAAACTAATTATGGTAAAAGTCGCAGCCAGTGATCAAGATAAAGCAAGATAATAAATCTACAACTGAAAACGAGTATGCTCAGTTGATATTACCTTAGACTTTTGCAAGTTTTTCTCAGAATTGTTCATTCACAATGTATTAATGAATTATGGTTTTGCTTAGTTGGCGGTGATGTTTAATTTCAAACGAGCGGTAACTTCAGGATGAAGCTTAATTTCTACAACATATTCTCCCGTTTCCCTTATTTCTGGAACTGAAACAAACCGCTTGTCCACATCCCTACCACCAAAAAGCCAAATGAAACCGGAAAATAAGATGTAACAAATTTCAGAAACGTTTGCTTCTTTCATCGCATATTAATGGGGAAAAAGCGTACCTTTGAAGCTGGGCCTTGATGATGTCAACCACATCTTGAGCTGTAACACTGCCAAACCACACAAATTTTATGATCCAAACAATTAAATATTTGTGAATGTTCGCCGAAAAAGTTACAACTGCCTTAACTTACCTTCCGAATATTTGTTTTCCTTTTCCACCTTTGCGCTTTACCCTGAAAGCCCCAACAGTTTCGAATAATAGGGCAAGCTGCTTTGCTTCGTCTTTTACCTAAGCATAAAAGCATGATGTTTTTAACGAAAAGAAAAAACTTACAAGAAATTGAATAGTGGTGAGTAACATATAAACACAAATATTACCCGTTGTTTCTCAGCCTCGATTCTTTCCTCTTCTATCTTCATTTCCCTGAAATATTAAATTAGCGTCAAACTACAGCGTAAAGAGTACACGTATTTTCATCAGGGATGTTTGTTACATGTAGTTGTGATTCGAGAATAAGTTGAGAATGCCTCGATTTGAATAATTTCATCAATGTTCTATCTAGGGCACAATTATTTCAAGCTTCTTGTAACAAAATTCTTTTTTATAGCTTAGTTCTGTTAGCAACATGACACTCGAGTGTCAAGCAGGAAATAGCGTAAGCAAACTAACTGAAAATCGATAAGCTTAAGCAAGGTAATCAAGTATAATTCGCACACTATGAGCAATCCATATAAAGTACTTGGTATTCATTCTGCTTCTTACTGTTTGGAAGAAAGGAATGAAACTATTATTGAATATAAGGAAAAAATGGATCCGAAAAATGAATAATCTTTGAAGGTGATCAGCGAAAAATATTCTAATCTTATGCATGGAGATTGTAATGGTAAGAACCAAAATTGATTCCATGATCTCATTTGCATTTCTCTATTTTGAAGTGTGACTAACAATTATAATTCTAATGAAAACTACAAATCAAAATCCAATTGCAGCAAGTCATCACCCTAAATGCAAAATATGAACAAAGCTCAAAACGTAACAAAAGGAAATCGCTTTTTTGAGTGCTAAAAAGTATAATTCCATTTTCCCTTATTTTCTCTGCATTGTGTACTGTCAAGTGCAAAATGCAACCAAAAATTTGCATTGGCATGAAAAATCACTGCATTTTAATTGGGTTGGTCACAGGGCTGAGCAGTTGCTTCTGATAAATTTCAATTCAATCCTCAAAAAGAATATTGCACATAAGGCCAACAAACAATGAACAAAACAGCAAATCAATTGCATACTTGAGTATGGTAGGAGTAACAATTGTGGCTTTCCCCATAGGCAAAAGATAGTTCCTGTAAAATCCAGCCTTCACATTAAGTAGCTGCCCCTTTTTCCCCAAATCCGTAACATCCTCTTTCAATATAATCTAACACAAGAAGAAAAATCAAAACTACCCATTCAAGCCAAAATTGAATATTTCTTGCAATTAACTAAGCGCATTCAAATGGGTGGGGAAAATGAAGAAACCCAAAAGAATTGTAAGAACCCATTAGAGATAATGAGAAAAAGGTCCCACCTTTCTGGTCTTTCTAACTTTCTTTTGAGCCAAAATCAACAATGAAGTTCTTCTTTGAGGTAATTGGGAGAGTTGGTTAGTGGGTCCTGAGAAGTTGCGAAGCCAAGAGGAAGAAGTCCATGAGAGAGTTGCTGCTGCTGAAGATGATGATGCCATTACCAATTTGCTACGCCCAAAAACCACCTTCTCTTCTTCTTATCCTTGCCCAGTTATATTCGTGCGGTTTTGGCCTCACAGATATTTACAAAATTAGTCCAGTTTTATGTTTTTGATTGCATTTCACGCTTTATCTTTTTTTATTTTAACATAATGTAGCAAAAGTTATTTTTATTTCTAGAATTGTCGATTCAGCTTGTTTCTAATTCTATTATGCATTCAAAATGTAAAAAAATCTGTTATGCACAAATGCTGTCCAGTTTATAGATCCCTCCAGTCTCACTCCACTCCACTTTATCGTCCTATTTTTACTTTGGAAGTAATGTATTGTAATTATTTTAAAAGGAAATGAATGTAACATAAATGATAGAATGTGAAGGGAAGTTAAGAATTTTAAAATTATTATGTTATTATGTTTGGGAGGAATTGATAGGTTTATAAAGAAAATCAATTATTTTATAAATATAACATATATACTCTTTCATTCATGTATCCCCTTATTACGTTATTGCATTGCACTGCAAAGTATATATTTCTTTACAAATTATTTTTTATATTCCCACGACATGATATTTATATTATCCGATCCTTTAATTCTTTGTTCATATTCTTCAACCCATACTCCATATGCCCTACTAATAACCCACAATGACAAAATGTTAAATTTCCAATTAGTACTAGTACTATCACGACAAGAATTTATTAGCAATAAGATCATCTAATCTCATGTGCAATAGCAAAATATGATTGATTGATAAAACATAATTTACATCATACTTATAATATAATCACTACATATGCAATTTTAATATAATAGATGTTACAAAAAATGAAATGTTTTGCCTCTATGTAATCCATAATCTATTGCAACCTTTCATTTTTAAACCTATCATGGTGAGCTACATAGAAAAGAAGTTATGAATAAAAAGGAGACTATCTTGGTAACAAAATAAAAAAACTATCGCATGCCGAAAAGAGACTATTCAAATATCACTTAGCGAATCCAAAAAGAACTTACATGTTGAATTGCTCCACTTTCCACATCTAACTTTGTGCATGATTCATATATTTCATCAAGACACTTTTTCGTCGATCCACTCGACACTTAACCAAAGACTCCAAAATTGATGGATTTTCCGAAAGCAAAATATAAGCATCATTTGAAATTTCCTCCTCAACTCCTATTTCGTTAAGTAAAGCCCATGTATCATAATTTGGACTCTTGTTTTTAGATTACATGACATTTGCAATTTTTTCTTTAGTTATTGTTATAGCATGAGCGACTTTTTCAAATGTTCGAGATAAATTTACCAAACTTTCATCATCACTAACATACTTCTTACATTTTTTTTACCTTGTGTGAAACATAATCTTCAGGTTGTGCATGAGAACTTACTCTAGTAGGAGAAATCCTCACTTTCCTTCTCATTCTCGTAAGTAGGTATACCTTCATTTTCAACAACATTCTCTAATTGAATACGGTCTTGAGAAATCATAAAATCAATTCGAGTCAACAAATTGCCTTTCTACATTACGTTTCTTGTTTTTGCTACTTGCAAATACATTTAAAGCATCATTTTCATTTACCCTATCTGGTCATAAATTTGGGCCAACTTATCATAATATTTCATAGGCTTAATTCTCCATTCTTCAGCTGCTAGGTTATGCTATAAAAAAATATGTCAAACAAAATAGTGTCAGTTATGAAGTCACAACTTTAAATGAGATGCCTTGTACTTTTTTGCTCTACTTAAAACTAATTATAATATATGATTTCTTCGGCTTGTGCAATTAATTCCATATACTTTTTCTATTTTCATATAATATTAAAATCCAATGATATATAAACTTCGCCCCCTATAAATGTTAGATTTTAGCAAGTAAAAGTTCATATGGAAGTCTATACTGAATTGTGCAGAGAATAAAGAGCATATAAAGGGGGTGCAAAAAATCAATTTGCCTTCTAATCAATTCCTTTTCACATTTCTTACTTAGAGTTACTGTTTGATACATTGTTACTAAAATTATAATGTATGAATTTTTTATCACACGTAATCCAAATACTAGACTTTTAACTCTTTAACTTTCTAAGACCAGTAGCATTTAGAGACAAATGGTGAAACAATTCATATTAAACAAAAATTGTAAAATTAATATAAGAGAGATTAACCTTTATAAGTTCAGCCCACACTTTAGGTTCGGCATCCCATGTATCAGTTTGTGGATTACTTGCAAAGACACTCAAAACTGTTTGAAAACATCATAGCATCTACAAAAGTTTGTTTTCACTGTTTTCATACGATTTGTGATCTTTCCTTATCAATAGGCAGATCGGGAAAATTTTCTTTCAACTCCTTCACACTATTCTCAAGATCATGTGTTGTAAAAGTACATCTAACTCTATTATCATTGTTAAGTTGATACAAATAAGCATCAACGAGAACTTCATCCATAACCGATGTCTAAATAAGTAAACTACTTTTGACTCCTTTGGTTGGCGGAATAGAATAGAATGAAATATAATAGAAAATGTATGTAAAAACATGATGCATGTCCCGACGTCGGAGGGAATAGCTCCTTCTAATTTCCAAGGAAATCGCGGAATAACTATTCCGCTTTGAAATGAAGGAATAGTTATTCCATGACTCCTATGAAAACTAGAAAGAGCTATTTCTTCCGACGTCGGACTTATGTATCATATTTGACGTTTTTGCATTCATTTCTTATTCTATTCTATTCTATTCCATTCCGTCAACCAAACAAGACTTGTGTGTTACATTTCCTTCATAGCTTGCATTCAACTTCTTTTTTCTCATATTGGTGACTACATACAATGAAAACACCAGAAACATTTATATATACCCATTATCCATTACATATATTAAAACAATAAATCTTATATTATCAGTAGACATACAATGAAAAAACCAAACACATTTATATATACTAAATATCCATTACATACGTAAATACTTTAAAACTTTATATAAATAAAAACATTAAATCTTATATCATTAGTAGACATATGCAGAATTTGAATAAACAACAACAATCACAACTAGCAAGCCAAATCAAGAAATATAATAAATCCACATAATAGCAGCTATATAATCCCTTAACAATTCTCCTTCTCTAGTTTCATCACTATGATCTTCGTCATTCTCTTCGGTTGTATGAGTGAGTATTCTAAGTTCTCTATCAACTTCTGCTACAATTTATTTGATTGGATCTACAACTATTAAATAATTATGCAAAATGCAAAAACCAAGAATGATATGATTTTGTGTTACAATGTTATAATAAGGCTCGGTCGTAGAATCTACTATTGGGAATCTTCTCTTAACCACTCTAAATGTCCTTTCAACTGCATTCCGCAATGACGTGTGATGATGGTTGAATAATTCACGAGGACTTTGTGGTGGATTTCTGGTATATTCTTTTAAATGATATCGTTATCCTTTGTAAGATGTAATCAAACCACATCTCAATATGAATCCAGCATCTACGAGGTTGTATTTTCCTAAATATACATTTAAAATTATCATTATAATGAATTATAGAATTATACTAGATGTAAGAAGTGTTTTCATATAGTTACCTTCTAGAATATGTGAAGGAGGAATTTGTTTTTGTAATGCATATTTTAAAATTCTTAAATAAGGTGTTGTTCTTTCCCAACCAACTAGCACATATGTGAATTTCAAGTTGAATGTACATGTATCTAATACATTTTGTGTTGGATGTTCCTTCCTTCCACGATATCTCGAAGCATCTATATTGGAAACTTTAACCCGAATATGTGTTTCATCGATAACACCAACACAATCCTAACATTTTTAAGTTCTGTATATATTAATATGAAAGTATAATGAAATTTAAGTTTAAGATTATCACCTTGAAGTAGGGATAGAATCATTTGTTGGTGAGAAATTGTGGTCGAATATTTGAGCCATCAGGGTGTTTAAGGAAAACCCCTCCTAATGCAGTTATTGCATCTAAAACATTGTGAAAGTGTCGACTCACTGTTTCACCTCAACGACGAAAGAAGAAAGATATTTCACAATGAGAAACACTATGTCCTAACAATCAAAGTGATTACTTGTTCTTCAACAAACACTCGTAAAGTTGATCTAAGACCACCCTACTTAACTAATATATCACACAATCCTCTAAAACCAACGAGGCTCATTCTTATCACGTTTTGACAAAGATTACTAGAGTCTAAATAGTTCATTAACTCATCTCGAACTTTTTCCCCCTCATGCCTTAATTCATGGGGCGCTGAACTTTGCCTAAAAATTCCATGTTCCACTAACCAAACGACTACAACACATGTAAGTTCAATCACTGCCAAATGATGTAGTCGTTGTAGTCTCACCATATTAAGCTCATCATCATCCATCTAAATATATAAATCAAAGATACATATATTTAATAGTTTATAGTCATAAAGTCAATGAAAGCATAGCATGTAAGGATAAAACATAAAGTTAATGGAAACAGAACATGAAATGATAATAATAAAGTTCAATTATTGTTAAATTTAGTAGTTAAAAATCATAATATTGATGAAACTAAACATGAAAGTGTCATCATGCCACTTGAATGTCACTGCTAAAATTTCATAATTAGTAGACAAAATAATGCTCAGTTGTAGTTTTTGTAACCTAAAACCTCGGCTCATCTTGTCCAGGTTGTTTGGACCATTTCTAAAGTAAGTTTTTAAAATCCATAAATACTCTATTTCTAAACTCAGCAACTATTAAATCTCAAAGTAGGATTATGTCACACTTGTACAAAACATAATTCTGAATTTGAAAAAAAGGACTTAATTAATTTTAAAATATTTAATTTACTATAACATTTTTGGCAAGGGGGAACAAATACCAACAATTAAAGACAAATAAAAGTTGCATCAACCATACATATGTACACAAAGATGGACTTTGAAATGAAAGGTGAAATCAAATTTCAATACAGAAATTTATATTAGAGATTGTATATCTCTAATTAAAATGACAAGTTTCATAATCAAGCAACAAATACAAAGTATAATAAAGAGCACATTCTAAGTTGGAGAAAAATGTAGAACCCAAAACTTGTAACCCAAAGCTTGAATTTCTCAAACAATGAATAATTAACAACACAAAAGAACTTAACCCAAAGCTCATAAATTACCAAATGCAGAAACTTTAATACTTGCTTGAAATCACATTTGAAGCTTGAAATGGTTTGTCAACAAAGATTAGGGCTGAAGTTTGTTAAAGTAGTAATTTGGTCTGAAGCTCGTTGAAAGCATAAGAGAGCCTTTTATATTTCAATGGGATATGTTTGACAAATTGAAAAGAAGGAAGGGTAAATGTGGAAAGTAATATTAGCTTTCTCTCTGTTTCGACCAATTTGATAGAATGCCAAATTGGGAGAAGAAGTACGTTCCTCTCCATTCCAACTCATTCTTGCAGTTCTTCATCCTAAGTACAAGAACTCAGTTCCTTTCCCTTACATTTCACTGCAATTCTCCCTTCCAAGCAAGGTCTTAATGTGTTTTTTTTCCTTGACATTTATTTTCAAGATATTGATTTTCATAAGGGTAAAGTTCAAAAACATGCCTTGTGGTTTGACCAATTTGCAAAATGATTTCTGTGGAATTTTTTTTACAAAAGCATGCTTGTGTTATGAACCGTTAGCAGAAGATGATTTTTTTATCACATCGTTAAAAAATGTGACATGGCAAGGGGCATTATTGGAAATTTTAAATTTTAAAATTCCAGTCAACCTTTGACTTCATCTTCCCCAAACATCTCCATTTAAAAGCTTACACCTGAACAATTTAATAAAAAATTCTGCTTTTTCATTCAACCTCATCTTCCCCAAAATCAAACCTAAATATATCTTCTCTTTTCCATAGCTATCCAGAAGTTCCTAATTCAAAGCCTCATTAGAGAATCATTCATTCTTTAACAAAATTAATAAAAACTATGTCTAATATCTATCTTAAATTAACTTATTTACCAGCAAAACAACCAAATTATGTATCAAATCAATTAACCAAGAACGATGTTGGAATCAAAATCAAAACTAATGAATAAATTACCATATCCAAAAGCAATGATCTTCATTTTCTCAACATTGACATTGCAATAATTCAAACCAACACCAAAATAATCAGAATTGCTTGCTATCAAATTCTCTAAACCTCAAACAAGTTGATTCTTCTATCGATTGGACCAAAACCTCTACAAGTTCTCCCAAATTCATTGAAATTAGAGTTTGAATTTGCTTAATAAACCTCAATATACAAGCACTTGGATGAGAATTATCCCATTGACCTCTAGTGCTCTCCTCTCCTTGAAAAATTAAGAAATAAACAAATTTCAAATAACCTAAATCCAACAACAAAAAAGATCGAACAATCTAATTCAAATGAAAAGTTGACCAACAAAACAACCTTGAAAACAAAGATCCTTGCCACCCAGCTTTGTGTTCAGTCATCGACGCCGATGATAGTGTTTTCACCATGTCGCGCTTTCTTTTCTCCTTCATGCTAGAATTTTTGGACTCGTTAATGACGTGGTCTTCATGACTAGTCTTGGTCGGAGTAAAGCTCCATTCTCTTCGTAATTTGCAGGTGAAATGATAAAAAGGGGAGAAGGAATGGTGAATTTTGGTGGAAGAGATAAGGGAATGAGAAGGGGAAGGAGAAGGGGCAGAGATCTAAAGGAAAGGTCAAAATCAATATTTTAATTGATTTTATAATGGGCAATTCTTGTTCTGCCCATTATACCCCTTGCAGTCACATTTTTTAACGGTGTGATGAAAGAAGTCGTCTTTTGCTAACGGTTCATAACACATACATGCTTTTATAAAAAAAATTCCGCATGGACCATTTTGCAAATGGGTCAAACCGCAGGGCACGTTTTTTAACTTTACCCTTTTTATAATAGTTAGATTCATAGTTAAACTTTTTTTTGAAAAATTATTTTGTATACATCAATGTGCTATAACTATAGATGCCTCATTTCCTAATAAAATTCAGTCTCAACTACCAAAATTAATGAGCTCTTGACACTTCTAAAGTATATTTATTTACTTCATTTATATTTTTATTGATTTTTTTATTAAGTAAGATTTTAAAATTTCAACTTTTATATTGTTGAATTGAAATATAATGCTTATGTTAATTTAATTTGATATTATTGAAAATAACCAGTCAAGCAGTCATAGTATATGATTCAATATGAATAATTAGATTTTTGTATGGAACTTATATATATATATATATATATATATATATATATATATATATATATATATATATATATATATATATATGTATGAT
>CATIWQ010056054.1:0-11771 GCA_949673415.1 Euphorbia schlechtendalii | reverse complement strand
TTTCTTTGCTATACTTATTTCGTAGGAAAATCTATATATTAGAATCTCTAATCTTCCATACATATATCTATCCATTCTTCATTCTAATCCTCCTATCCAAAACTTCAAATTATTTTATTTTATTTTCTTCATTCCGTTTTCTTTGTTGATCTTTAGAGCTGGTCCTTCCCTGTGGGATCGATATCTTTTAAAACTATATTGTAACTGTATACTTGCAATTATCATCATTTTTCTATCTTGATAAGTAGTATTGATAACACCTATACTTTACGTGAACAAATTTTCGGCACCATTAATATATAACCAAAATCTTTGCGAAAAACTTATTAAACTTATCAGTAGAAAAGTGGTGAACAACAACCATTTTGGAAAAAGTGTAATTGATAAATAACATCAGAGGGGCTCCCTTCAATCCAATTTTATAGGAAAAAGTATCAATAAAGAAAAAAAAAGTATTCCGGACGGTTCTTTATAAAGAACAATCCGGAATACTAGCAATCTGGACGGTTCTTATTAAGAACGGTCCAGATTGCTAGTATTCCAGATTGCTCTTTGCGCCCTATACCACAACTAAAAAAAATCAGTTTTCATAGCATTCCAGACGGTTCTTTACTAAGAACCGTCTGTATTGCTCCTTTTTCCAGACGGTTTGAAACCGTCCAGATAAGTACCTAACTAATCGTGTTAAGGCCTATGTGGATGGTTCAAAACCATCCGGAAAAGCTTAAAAGAACCGTACCAAAAAGCCCATTTTGCACTAGTGTTGGAAGGCGAGCATGCAACAAAAATTAGACATTTGCCAAGCAGAACTTGGAGTAATGAAGAAGGACATGAAGATTCTAAAGAAAAGTAATAAACCGATGCTTCGAAAATTACTATCTTTCTTTAGAAAATAAAATTATCAATTTACTCCTAGTTCCCCGGATTCTCCTTCTCAATGAAACGGGTTTTCTCTTTTCTTTGTTTCTCTTTTTCAAATTTTTAGACAAGTTCAGTATTTTTCGTTTTTATGTTTTTCTTTAAGTTAAAGTCTCTCACAATGAGGACATTGTGTTCTTTAGTGTGGGCGGGCGTTTGTAAAACAATCCCGAAAATCCAAAAAAAATTAAATAAAATTGAAAAATTGAAGAATTTGAAAATTTTTCTTGGTCATTGTGTTATTTATACATTATCCATACCTATACTATACTAACATATGTTCTAAGGTTATTATGAGTGTTAGGTATTTCAAGTTTGATGTTAGTGCATATTTTGAACGAAATGTTTTGAGTATGACCAAATGTTGAGAGTATGAGCATTTTCGTACAACATTTCGCATTTGGCAAGGATGAGTTGTGGGTAACATTCAAAAGCAACATTCTAAGTAAGTTTCGATATATATTTCAATGCAACATGAATTAGTATAAGTTGCATAGTTTTAGTTTAATGCTACCGATAAGTTTAAGTGGAGTAATATCTAGTAGTGTTCTTACTATGAGTTTTATATTTTATTCTCGAATAAGTCCTATAAGTATTGAGTGTTTTCAAAGTGTTGGGAAACTATAGTCATAATACTTTAAAAGTGATCAATAAAGGATGAGGGTATTAAGAGTGAAAAATCAAAAGAAAGAGAGGATAACCAATGAGTTATGCAAAAGGTGATGAATGGTACGGAGTAGAAACTGCAACCATTCAATGAGTGAAAAAAAAAGTAGCATAGCATGAAAAATGGGTGCAAAGTACAAATCTATACTTCAAAAACATATGCTTAAAAGAAAAAATGAGAGAAAGTGGTATGGAGCATAAAATGCAACCACTAAGAGTGTTTTTAGCATCCTAGGTTACCTAAAATTGCCATGAGATCAAAATTATTCAAAGTGTGCTTCCTTTGTCCTATATACTTTATGCTATATTTAAGAGAAGGAAATATTTGAGTATGTATATAACATTTATATGAAGACGCGATTCGGTTGAACTTCCATTAAGAGCAAAGGTATGCAACTAGACAATATGAATTGCACATTACTAATTTGTGGGAAATTACGCTACTTTACTACAATCTTATACAATGTGGGAATGTGATACTCACTACAATAGTCTTTCGCCAAATGAGGTATGAACTTGAATACTAATTTATACACTTCTGTTGTTTTTACCTTGAGGATAAGGCAAAAGTTAAGTGTGGGGGTGTGATAAGTGTATAATTACACTTATTATCATGACATTTTCAAACATAAAATGATATGGTTTTGTTTCATTTTATACTTCATATAAAAGATTTCACATGGTATGTAGTTGTTTTTTATGCAAATGCAGGTACTAGGTAAATCTTGGAAGTAAAATGATTAAAGTTGGAAATCTATGCAAAAAGAGTGAAAAAGGTGCGTGGAACTTAAGGAATTGGCAAAGGATCGAAGATGTCAAAGATCGGTAGAAATCGCAAAGAGGAATCATGTGAAAAAGGCATGTCATGATCATGACATATATATTACGTTCGCGACTTGTTAACCTTCACAGCAGAAAGTTTCCAACCAAGTATTCACGGTCGTGACATACATTCGCGGTCTCGACCTTGTCAGTTTTTTGTCAACTCTTCTCTTCTTTCAATAGCAGGATAAGAACAATCAACTGCCATCAACTGTCAGATGAAAAGACACCTTTTGGAAGTCAACCAATCATGAAAAGGTGCCTTTCCATTGTAGATGAGATCAAAACAATTCAAACAATCACAATGAAGCGGTGCAACTCTTCGCCAATGGACATGACCCTTCGTCGAAACGGATGCAACCCTTCATACTCTATAAATAGGGCTCCAAACTCCGTAATTTCATGTGTTGTGGTGTGACATATGGTATATGGTGTGTAGTGTGGTATACATGCATACATAGTTTTAGAGAGAAAATCATGTAGATTTCGCTTCGTTCTAAGTTAGCGAGAAAATGTATAAGTGATATGCAATTACAGTCATACAATAATCGCTCGAATTTGTGTAGAAATCTAGTGGTCGAAATAAGTATCGAATCACTTATATATTTTTCTCACTACAACTTTGAACGTAGTGAAATCTATATATTTTCACTCTCTAATGTGTATCACGGATACTATCATTCAACACATAACATATATATCATCATTGACATGAAAATGGTTGGGTTATGAACCCTATTTATAGAGTGCGAAGGGTTGCATCTATCCAAACGAAGAGTCGTGTCCATTGGCGAAGGGTTGCATCACTTCAATATGATTGGATGCAAAGATTCATCCTCATTCACAATGGAAAGGCACCTTTTCATCATTGGATCACTTCCAAAAGGTGTCTTTTCTTCTGACAGTTGATGGCGATTAATGGATGTTGATTGTTCTTATGCGGCGGTTGGTAGTTGAGAAGAGTTGACCAATAACTATCACAAGTCGCGAGTACGATATATGTGTCATGATCATGACTATTGGTTAGAAAATTTCTGCTTGTGAAGAGTAACAAGTCGCGACCTCGAATGGGTGTCACGACTGTGAAATGTGTTTTTCTTCATGTTTCTTCTTTGCAACTTTGCCGATCTTTGACAGCTTCAATCCTGAGCCATTTCCTTATATTCCACTCATCTTTTTGAACCTTTTTCACTCTTTTTACATAGAATTACATCTTTGATCATTTCACTGCCAAGATTCACCTAGTTTCTGCATTTGTATCAAAAATAACTACATACCACGTGAAATCTTTTATATGAAGTACAAAATGACTCTAATCCATATCATTTTATAATTGAAAATATCATGATAATAAATGTAATTATACACTTATCAATCCTCTACTCAAGCTGAGTTACCTAAGGCTGACCCATCCTTGGGTTAAACAACCAATTAGTTTCTTCTGTAAATCCTACCATCCCAACTACTGTATATTCAAAATTCCCTTTTATTCTTATAAATTCTCAACCTAACACTTCTAATACTGAATATTCACCAGTAAATATCCCTTCCACTCCTTCTCATACACAAGATTCATTTTCCCCACATTCTTCTTCTCCTCCAAATACTGAAACATCAATAATTCCCTCTCTTGTTAAAACGAAGTCTATTCCCATTTCTCTAACTGTACAAACTACTAAACCTACCACTTCTTCAAACCCATCCTCTACCCCTCTAACCCCTCTGGTTAAAGAAGTTCCTAACATTGAGAACTCCGCTCATCGTGGAAAAGCAAGTGGTGATGGTACTGAGGTAAATTTTATAGCCAATGAAGTACCTGAAATGAGCAGCAAGCCAGTCCAAGAGGATTTGGTTGATACATCCATCTTGGCTCAAATTTGGGAGCTAGCAAAGAAACAATTCCTCTCTCTAAATACTGATGCTGAGTTAGATGGAGTAGTTAGCCATGTGTTTCTGTCTTAGGAATTGATGGACTTGTCCGCTAAAATTAAGGTAAAAATTCTAAAGTTCGAGGAACATTTAAGTATTTCTTTTGAACCCCTCTACTTTGAGGAGTTTGAGAAGATTCAAGGAAGCTTGTTTGCTATTCGCAACCACCTGGCGAAGGAGATCGCCAAAAGTTTAGTGGATAAGATGGCTCTATTCCTAACTGGGCTATCTGATTCTGCAGCTTAGCTCAGCGCAAATATCTCCTCTATTTCTAGGTCTATTAGCCTCTCTAATGCAGTAGTAGGAAAGATGAAAGGTAGTATCTATGTTGCTGCTAAGCAATTGAGTAGCTTGAAAACTTTATTGGTGACTCAAGCTATACAGTTTCATTAGTTTGGCAAGGAGCAAACCAAAATGAAGATGAGCATAGATAAAATCAAAGTTGTGCATAAAGAAGTGGAGACCACAAAGGACATTGGTCATAGCATGGCTAAGGTGCTGGAGTCCATGGCTAGGCTTCTGGGAAATCAAGATAAGAAGTTGGATCGAATGTTGAAGGTGGTGGAAGAGACTGGGAAGAAGGTTGAAAAACCTTCACTAGACCTTGATGCACTGGCTGAGAAGATGGAGCCTTCCTACAAGCTTATCAATGACAACAGTGATGTCAAAGTCTCTAAATCGCAGAAAAATCTCATCGATGCTATGGGCAAGCTATTCCCTAAGCCAACTAAGTCGCTTAACCTAGACACTAGTCTCTTTGTGCATAAAAAGCTGAATTTGATGAAGGATAAAGTCAACAACATGCAACACTCTATCAATCAAATGGTCACAGCTAGGATGTATGACTCAAGGGATATTGAGTTAAGAATCATTGACATGGATGCTCAACTGAAGATCACTATCTCTACTTCAAACTTTCACGGTTTGCTACAATGCTTTTAATAGTTTATCTACCAAGGATTTTATTAAATAGCTCATCTAATGTGGTGCCATCATCTACTTCTTGAAGAGATGAAAGATTAAAACATCCTTACTCTCAAAGGGAAAGGCCACGCCAACCATCTTAGGAAAGCAAGAGGACTTCCAAGCTACCCACGACTCCTTTAACCAATACTTGGAGAAAATTGTGAAAGGCCAGTTAACAAAGGGGGAGAAAGTAGTGGAAGATGCAACAACGATGGCAACACAATACAAGCATTCCTTATCAAGCTGACCTTTATTCCAACCTAAGGATCCTTAGTCTCAGCAAACTCAGCAACAACAATCGCATCACCAATAGCATCAGCCCCATCATTCTAATCGAGTAATCCTAAAGGCGGAACATCAAGTTCTCAGCACCGTAGATAGCTGTAAACTAGATATATAGAAACCTGTAATAGGGCTTTTCATGTAATCTTAGTTCAGAACACTTTTTGAGAACTGACTAAGTATTCTTTTTGACAATTAATGGAAATTATAAGTTTGTCCATCTAGTCAATGTTAAGAGCTTCTTAACTCAATATTTGTTGTTAAATGCATGTATGCTTCTACTTATAATTTGTTGCAGGAATATATGTTGATACCAGATTTAAAGAAAAGCTAAAGTAAGACAGTCCCAACTTGAAGCAAATTCCTCTAAGTATGGGGGAGCTGAGCTATTTGAAGAAGATCCACTCGATATGGGGGAGTCCAAACTGGCTAAGGAAATTCACTCGGCATGGGGGAGTCTTACATCACTAACCAGGTATTCTGATATCTTTAAACTATTTATTCAATTAATCTCTTCTACTGCCTAGTTTGTTATTTGTCCAAAATGGAGAAGATTGTTGAACCTAAGTTAATAGTACTTCACAGTATTTAAAACGTAATACTAAGTATACTCTTAATTAATGAAGTTTACTTGAGTGTATTTAAGGGAAAACAACTTAGTTTACTAGGTATTTAATTAAGTTACGGCTTAGAGTAAGAAAAGCTTAGTTGAGCTTAGTATTACGTAGTTTATAAGATATTAACTCAGTTTGTTGAGTTAGCTTTTTCTAAGAAAAATTTATTTACTTTCGACACTTAGAGAAATCAATGACACATGTGCTGCTAACGGTTTCTGTGAGAAACAGATTATTCCTTTGATGCTTTTCAAGAGAATTAGCGCTAAAATTAAATGAGATATTCCAGTGGTCCTCACAGATAAAAGGTGTCGGTACAGAATGTTGGAGATTCCTCACTAAAGTCCAAACAAAAGGAATCCTCTGACATGTGCCATTTCTCAGTGTCTCTGCGTAACTCTGCAACGTCAGCAGTCAACCATTCATAGAATTTCATGTTGCATCTCTCATGCCTCTCTATTAGAATGGATTGCTTGAAAACAAATGAGTTTTTGACGCTTTTGATTAACAGATTTATCTTACACATCAATGTTTGAAATCTCTGTCTCTAAACGTCCTAGAATTTGTCTCCAACAGAAAAATTTGAATGATTTAAAGAGAAGAGATATTGAAGAGATGTTAGGATGAGAAGTTTGCAACGGCTAATTCCAAGACCTTAAACTATAAATAGAAGACTAGAGTAGATGTTCAAACCTGGTAAATCACCTCGAATTTCTTTAAGAGCTGAAACTCTTTTCAAATACTCTCAACTTCAAGAAATTCCAAATCAAGCAATCAGCGAACAATCGAATTCCATATCTATTTGTAATAGAGAGAATAGCACTTAAGTTTTAACATTGTAAAAGGATTCAACATTTCTATAAGTTGAATTCTTCTGTTCGAAATTTCTTTTGATAAATCTAAGTGTTAGTTTAGGAAGGGTACCTAAACTAAGTTTGAGAGGTAGTTAGAAAGGAATGTACTTTCTATAATCTTTTTAACCGCTATAAAGGCTTCTCCGCCTAAGGAAGGAACGAATCACTAGTGGATTAAAGCTCAGAATGGAATCTGGGGACTGGAGGTAGGCTAGGGGCCGAAGTAGGATAAAATCTCAGGTGTTGAAATTCTAACCCTATTCATTTGCCTCTATCACATTCATCTCTTCATCATTCTATCTCTGTTATTTATTTTGCTTGAAAAACCAATACGAGCTGAGTAAAGTACTTAGCAAGTGATTGAAGATAAACTGTCCCAGCAAAGCTGAGCAGTTTATAGTTTTTAGACCCAGCTCAACACGAAGTACTCATCACACATCTAAAAACTTAACTTGGTAAAATATTTTTACAAATCCAAAAAGAAAATAAGAACTGCATTCACCCCCCCCCCCTCTTATGTTTATTTAAACCGTTAAGGACCAATAAGTATCTAGAACATAAATGTCATCAATAGAAATTCCACAAGAATAAAGAACATTATCGTGTTGAATTTGACACTATTATTAGAAAATAAAATTCTAAATCCCTTTGTTGCTAAACACGTAACAGAAATAATATTCTTAGTGATAGCAGGAATATAATTATTATTGTTCAAATTTAAAACAAGACCACTAAACAAACGAAGGCTATATACATATAGCTTTTGCAGCAACTCGTGCTCCATTTCCAACTCTTAGTTTCATTTCCCTGTTTTCAAACCTCCTATAATTTCGTAACCCCTGTACAGAAGTACAGATATGAGTACCACAACCAATATCCAATACTCATGTAGACTCATAGGGAACTATAGAGAAACTCTCTAGTATGAACATACCTGAAGTAGATGTCGCACTTTGCTTCTTCTTCTCTTCTTCAAAAATCTGAACCTTGCAATCCTTCTTCCAGTGGTCGGCCTTGCCACATCGAAAGCAAACATTTACAGTTCCTTTCTTACTTTTCTTCTACTTACCGATTTTCTTCTTGGCACTCAAACCTTTTCTAAAACGAGACCCACCCTTGGAAGGCTTGGTTTTCTCAACCAGAAGTAAAGCCTTTGTTTCCTTTCGAATCTTAGGCTTTACCCTTTTCAGCATGTTGACCAACTAGGGAAGTGTGGCATTGATCTTGTTCATATAATAATTAGTCACAAATTGTGAATAAATATCACTCAATGAAGCAAGAATTAGATCCATAGATAATTCGCATATCCATCTGATAAGTATATATTTACACTTATTACTATGACATTTGCAATCATAAAACGATATGGTTTTGTTTCATTTTATACTTCATATAAAAGATTTCACGTGGTATGTAGTTGTTTTTTATGCAAATGCAGAAACTAGGTAAATCTTGGGAGTAAAATGATCAGAATTGGAATTCTATGTAAAAAGAGTGAAAAAGGTGCAAAAAGATGTGTGGAACACAAGGATTTGGCTTAGGATCGAAGCTGTCGAAGATCGGTAAAGTTGTAAGAAGAATTTTGAAGAAAATCGCAATTCATGGTCGTGACACCCATTCGCGATCGTGACATCTTATTCTTCAAACTAGAAAGTTGTCAACCATTAATCACGATCGCGATATGTAATTCGCGTTCGTGACTTATTATCTCTTATCAACTACCAACTTCCAGATAACAATGATCAACCACTATCAACCGCCATTAACTACCAACCGAAAAGACACCTTTTGGAAGTCAACCAATCATGAAAAGGTGCCTTTCCATTGATGATGAGGATGAATCTTTGCATCCAATCATATTGAAGTGATGCAACTCTTTGCCAATGGACACGACTCTTCGTTTAGATAGAGGCAACCCTTCACACTCGATAAATAGGGTTCAAGACCACTTAATTTCATGACATATGGTGTTTTAGCATGAATAGAAGGCATTGAATGATAGTATGCATTTATAGATAGAGAGTGAAAATATCTAGATTTCGCTACGTTCAAAGTCTTAGTGAGAAAAGTGTATAAGTGATTCGATTCCTATTTCGATCACTATATTTCTACACAAATTCGAGCATTTATTGTATGAGTGTAATTGCAAAGCACTTATCAATAAAATTTTTCATTCTTCAACATTCTTTTATTTGAAATTCACAAGAATAGCATCCTAGTGGAGGTTCTGTACTAGTCGAGATCGAATTCAAAGTAGACACAGGAATTGCGGGAATTGACGACTCCCATTAAAGAGTGGATACGGTTTGATCAACTTTAGCTTTCACTTGCATACCTTACAACTTTACTTTATTTTCTGCTTATACTTTCTATTTCGAAGTTTATGATATGTCTATTTGTTATAATAAGTATTTCATCTTGCGTCATTTATATTAATCAAGTTATATGCTTTTGAGTTAACTTTAAGAGTGATTTCGGGGTTAACAAGATTGTGTATAGTCACTGGATCTGTGATTATAACATTGTTTAGTGAGCCAACATATTTGGAGTGGTAACTTACTAAATATGGCTATGTGAGAGCAACCCGTACTAAGCATAGTAATATTGTTATCCAACTTCTTATAAGAATCATAATTCGTTTACCTTAAACTTAGAAAAGTCATCCCATGTGTTACTCTGCGGTGAATTATTGAATATTAGGGCATCTAGAACCTTATTTGTTGAAGTTATTTAATGTACGAAATCTTCTTGATGATTTTGCATGTTTTTCTCTACTAAACTTGTTCTTAGGGAATATCTATATATTTTACATCTTCTCTAGTCTATTCATACATCTATCTATTCATCTATCTATCATCCAAACCCTCCAATAAAAATTACCTATTTTTGTTCACCTTGTAACTCTAGTTGGTCTTTAGAACCGAATCTCTTCCCTGTGGGATCGATATCTTTTATAACTACATCGAAACTGCATACTTGCAGTGGTCACCATTTTTCTATTTAGATAAGCGGTATTGACAACACCTGTTCATGTTTTGAATTTTTATCTTATCGGCAGAGAAGTGGGGAACAAGGTTTTTGGATTCATCACCGAATATAAGCCCTCTAAATTAGTAAATTCAAAACCTTGCAATCACCATCACAAAACCCAATCGAGTCAGCTTCTCTATATAACCCAAAAGTTTAAGAGCATGTTGCGGTGCTGAAGTTCCATCTTGCATCTTCATCCTGAATAAGAGTTTTGATGTATCAAATCACTCAGACCTAGCCTGCTCTGAGAAGAGCTCACGAAGATGGAAAATCATGGTATTTAAGTCCATGCTCTCATGTTGTTTCTAAAGCTCAAAATTCATGGTTGCCAGCATTATGCATGATGTATTTCACTATCCTTTCTGTTCTTTTCCCATGCCTCATGTTCATTGGTATTAGTATCAGTATCAGTATCAGCATTAGGTTCACGAGGGAGGGGCTCATCCAAAACATAAACCATCCTTTCAAATTTGAGGACTATATATCCTCACGGCCCTGAACCAATTAGTAAAGTTTGAACCATTTAGTTTGTTGTCAAGAATTGAGTTAAGGTTTATGTTTGGATTCATTGTTCAACCTAGATACAAGATAGAAATTGTTTAGACATTAGTATATGTACATGCATTTAATATAAGATCTTTGATTAAACACATAATTTCTACTATTTTCTCGACATTCAAATAACCCCTTCTATTTAAATTCAAAAAATTTGGTCTAACCAATTTTCCTTAGTAGGTAGTATTCATAGCCACTCATTATGATCCCCGCTATATCAGGCCAAGCCATAATAAGAGAACCATGGTTGGAACCCATCCATTTGCATCCCATGCAATTGCTAATCCATTTGAGTTTTCTTTCTCGAGACATGTGTACCTGATTGTACGACTCTTCAAATGTGTCTCCAATCTGGCATTAACTCCAATGATATGGATAACTAACCCATTTTGATTAAGGCATTAACCCCATCTAGTCTCATGACCAAACACATGTTAAGGGAAAGCATATTGTACATGTCCTTACATCCGTTAATAAGGTTCGTATCACAACTTATGACGGGAAGATAATCTACCACCTTAATATTTTTGTAAGGATTTTATTGGTGTTACTGGTCTCGCCCTAGTCTAGGTCTTATACAATGGATATGATTATGATAATAATAATAATAATTCTGGGTTATTTGGAATTATTAATCTAAGGGAACATCCTCAACATTGGTAAATCATAATCATTCCATTATGCTAAGACTCCACATAGCATGCAAAACAAACAAGGTCCATGTTTAAGTTATTACACCTATTTCTATAAGTTTTAATTTAACAACTTAAACCACGTTTGTAAAACCATATGCGGAATCCAATTCCCATACTAGATTACAACTAAGTCATAAAAGTCCATTGAAACCTAAGTCATGCATAGCATACTTTAATCAATTTATAGAAAATATCAATTTCAACATATTATAATCAATCATGCATAGCATAAGGCAGGCTCAGTTGAACACCACTTGTCATAATGTATCAAGACATTAATTGAACATGCAAAGTTACAAGGTAGAATTTCAAAACTTAAAATTAACCCTAAAGGATCTCCTAAGCATGTCATGATTGATATAATCTAAGTTGAAACATTCTATAGATGATATCAGTTTTATAAAACTTATTAAAAGAGACCTAGCATCTAAGTTAAGAGC
>CATIWQ010056008.1:0-20695 GCA_949673415.1 Euphorbia schlechtendalii | reverse complement strand
TTAGGAAACTATAGCCATAATACTTTGAAATTGATCAATAAAGGATGAGGGTATTAAAGAAAAATCAAAAGAAAGAGAGGATAACCAATGAGTTATGCAAAAGGTGAGGAATGGTATGGAGCAGAAACTGCAACCATTCATTGAGCGAAAAAAGAAAAAAAAGCATAGCATGAAAAATGGGTACAAAGTACAAAGTACTTCAAAAACATAAGAAAAAAAATGAGAGAGTGGTATGGAGCATAAAATGCAACTACTAAGAGTGTTTTAGCATCCTAGGTTACCTAAAAATGGCTTGAGAGAAATTAATCAAAGAGTTCTTTCTACGTCCTTTATACTTTATACTATGCTTAAGAGAAGGTAATATTCGAGTATGCATATAACGCTTATATGAAAATGCGATTTGGTTGACTCTCCATTAAGAACAAAGGTATGCAACTAAACTATACAAATTGCATAAAACTAATTTGTGGGAAATTTTAAACTTCTACTTGAAATCTTTTACAATGTGGAAAGTGGTACTCACTATAATAGTCTTTTGCCAAATGAGGTACGAACTTGTTTACCAAATTATACACTTCTGTTGAATTTACCTTGAGGACAAGGCAAAAGTTAAGTGTGGGAGTATGATAAGTGTATAATTACACTTATTATCGTATAAATTTTACACACTAAACACTATAATTTAAGTCATTTTTATACTTCATATAAAAGATTTCACATGGTAGGTAGTTGTAAATGTAGATACTAGGTACATCTTTGGAGTAAAATGATCAAAAGTGGAATTCTATGAAAAAAGAGTGAAAAAGGTGCAAAAAGATGCGTGGAACTTAAAGATTTGGCTTAGGATCGAAGCTGTCAAAGATAAGTGAAGTCACAAGGAGAATTCTGAAGAAAAATGCAATTCACAGTCACGATAACCATTCACGGTCATGACCTGTTCTTCTTCAAAATAAAATTCTACCAATCAAAGATTCACGGTCATAACTTGTATATCGTGGTCGTGACTTGGATGGTTTTCTGGTTTTATCTTCTTAACTACCAACCACCAGATAAGCATGATCAACTGCCATCAACTACAAATGAATAGACACCTATCTGAAGTTAACAAATCATGAAAAGGTACCTATCCATTATGGATTAGATTGAAGCATCTCAACCAATCATAATGAAGTGATGCAATCATTCACCAATGGACATGACTCTTCGTTTGGATAGATGTAACCCTTCAAACACTATAAATAGGGCTCCAAACCTTACAATTTCGTAAAGCATTCACGTAGCAAGGAGTGCATTAGAGTGCATGAGTGAAATATAGTGTGCGTATAGATAGAGAATTCGCTACATTCATAAGTGTTAGTGAGAAAATGTTTAAGTGATTCGAATCCTTGTTTCGATCACTAGATTTATCTATATTCTCGAGCGATTGTTGTATAAGTGTACTTGCAAATCACTTATCAATTTCATTCTTCAATATTCGTTTGTTTGATATTCGCAAAGAATAGCATCCTAGCGGAGGTTCTGTATGGGCCGAGACTGAATTCAAAGTAGACGCAAGAATTGCGGGAATTCATGACTCCCATTAAAGAGTGGAAATGGTTTGATCAACTTTAGCTTTCACTTGCATACCTTACAAATTTTCTTTGCTTTCTACTTATACTTTCTATTTCGAAGTTTATGAAATGTCTATGTGTCATAATGCGTATTTCGTGTTAAGTCTTTTATATTAATCAAGTTATATGCGTTGGAGTTAATTAAAGAGTAGTTTCGGGGTTAACAATATTGTGTATAATCACTGGATCTATGATATAACGCTGTTTAGTGAGCCAACATTTTTGGAATGGTAACTCGCTAAATATGGCTATGTGAGAGTGACCCGTATGGCTATGTGAGGGCCAACATTGATGTTGTCCAGGTTTATATAATTATCTTGATTCGTTTGCACTAGATTTAGAAAAGTTATTTCATGTGTTGCTCTACGGTGACTAATTGAACATCTGAGTATTTTGAACCGAGTCTATTAGATTAGTTTAGTGATTCATAACATCTTTGTTGAACTTGCATGTTTTCTCTGCTATCCTTATTTCATAGGAAAAATCTATGTAGTTAGATTCTCAAATCTTTCATATCTATATTTACTCATTCTTCATTCTAACCCTCATATCCAAAATATCAATACATTTTATTCTCTTTATTCTTTTTCCTTAATTGATCTTTAGAGCTAGTCCTTCCCTGTGGGATCGATATCTTTTAAAACTACATCGCAATTGTATACTTACAATTATCATCATTTTTCTATTTGATAAGAGGTACTGATGACACCTATACTTTACGCGAACAAGTTTTTGGCACCATTAATATATAGCCAAACTCTTTGCGAAAAAGTTATTAAACTTATCAGTAGTAAATTGGCGAACAATAATAAGTGTAAGTATACACTTATCAAGGTACCTCTTTGACCTTCTTCAGCTTAATATCCTAGATTTTTATATATCTAGAATGCAAGGTTGAAAAATATAGGGCTTGGAAGTGCCTTTGATAAAAGATTGTTTCCTTACTATATTCATGTAGCTGCCCTCAGACACTCATATCCTTCATCATCAATTTTCAGAGCCTTCACAATGGTTGTAATGAGATAGCCATAGTGCAACCTTTTTGTTACTATGGTGAGGTGATGAAGGATCAATATTGGTTAATTGAGTTACTTTCCATTCACCATTTGGTAGACGATGCATCTCTCAAGTTTTGTTCAACTTGACAAAGAACCCATCTTGGGTAGAAGATACTTTACCAAGAGCTCATGGCAAGCTCTTGCCCTCCAAGTCAATCCAAATGCTCTAATTTCACCATAGCCATAATCGCATGGCATCTCCAACTCTTTTGAGATATCCACGTGCTCCTCATCTCCATTCTTTTGCAGCTTAGTTCCCTTCACATACATTCTCAAAATGCTTGCAATTAGCTTTGTAGAAACTAGGTAGGACTTTCCATCAATATTTATTGCCAGAATGTCCAGGATTCCCTCTATTGAAAGCCATACAAACATGCTTTTTTATTGATTGAATTTTTTAATCCTAATTTTCCAAAATGTGTATTCTTGGTCGTCAAACAACGGAGGTCTGGTAACAAATATTCCTTCTCAAAGGAGTTGTGTCTGTGAACTACCAGGTATGATTAGCTATGATTATCATGCTTAAACACCGTGCAACACTACCACAAAATAACCAATGATATGCTAGCAAAGCCTTTGCGAGAAATCCTACAAAAGATGTGAACCTATTACAGAAGCTAAGTAAGAACACAAATAGAGCTTTTGTAGGAAACTTTACAATTATATTGATTACAACTTTCCAAGGTGAATACAAATGAGAGGGGTTTACATTTTTATAGGCATTCTCCACCTCCTTCATGAACGGCTAGGATTTATTCACTAGAATTATCCTTTTCCCGATGATTATATAACTTAGACTAGAATATTCTATACAAATATCTCTACAACTAGATAAGTAAAGATAAATCTAGATATATTCTAGTTTATTCCACGCGCATGTAGAAAATTCTATATGTGTGAAGATTAAGCTAGAAACTTGTACAAAATTCTAGAGAGTTACTAAGAAAAACCTCTATTTGCTACGCATTTTGCATCGAAAGCACCATTACCTGATATCTTGCAGGAATTTGTGATGTTTTGCAACAAACTCCATATGACTATGTTTTGGGCAGTTTCACAAGGATAAAAAATTTTAAAAGCAAAGAAACTTTAAATAAAGACTATTTAATCTTAAGATGAGCACTCGATGTGATACCATTTATTGGTTCTGACAAGCTTAACAAAACTCGGGTAGAAGGGGATGAATGTAATAAACTTGATTTCTAGGCAATTTTTAGTTCTTTAAAACTTTTACAACTAAGTTCTATTGAGTTTAGTTTAGATGATGGATGCATTCCAAACACAAGTTTAAGAAAACACACAGACTAAGCTAAGTCTTAGTCTGGGAAAACAATACCGAATGATATAATTCAACAACGCTAACTAATTCCATACTTGGTAAAAAATCACATAGATATTGAATTGATACATGCTAACAGAATACTGACTGAGTAAATTAAAGAGATAGAGTGAAAGAAAACAAACACAACAATTTGATACTGGTTCAGCCTTTCACCTACATCCATTCCCCTAATACCCACTTCTAGCTTTATTCCACTATTGGTTTTTGTTAGTCCATATAGCCTATAGAACGGGTTAGAAGGTGGGTAAATGTCAATTAACTTGCACTTTTATAGTTTAAAAATATGCAACCAAGTTAAGTTAATGAATGCTAAGTATAAAATTATGTGCATAAATTATGGGATAAAAACACCGCAAACCACTTAGCTTGAACTGACTTTGGTTTAGTCACAAGCTATGCTGAGTAAACTCTTACTCACCTCATGTTTATTTTACAAGTGATAAAAAATAGAGATAACGATGCTTATGTCGTGAAAAGCTGACAAGATTAAAGATAAGATAAAAGAAAGTTAAAACCTAAGATTTTATCCTACCTTGGCCCCTAGCCTACCTCTACTCCCAAATTCTTTTCCGAGCTTCAATCCACTAGTGTTCACTTCTTTAACCAAGCAAAGAAGCCTTTGACAATGAATAGATTAATTACAGTGAGTACCTTCCAAGCTAACTACCACTCGAATAATTTAAGTATCCCTCTCAAACTACAATTACTTAGTTTAGAATTAAAAGCACAAACAAGAACTCAACTTATAGAATGTTATTTTAGCTAGATTTAAGTGTAATTTCATTCTCTCTATTATAAACTGAATATGAATTAGTTGTTTTTTATACTTGTTTGAGGGAATTTTGAAAATGCTATTCAGCTCTTTAAAAATTCAAGTGATTCATCAACTTATAAATGTCTTTCTTCAATCTCTATTTATAGTTTTACAATCCTAGAAGTAGCTATTGAAACATATAATCTTGACTTTAAGCTCTAAATTCTCTTCTCTTCACAGATTCAATGTCTTCCCCTTTGAGATAGATTTAAAGATGTTTTGAGACAATGATTTTTTTCATTGAGGCACGATATTAATCTATTGATTATTTTCTTGTCAAGAGTTGATTCCTCAAAACATCTCTAATTATAGAGAGCACACAAGATGCAACATGGAGATATCAGATTGGCTTTCTTCGTAGCATTGCAGTGGCATGACAATGCTTGGGAAATGATGCATGTTGAAGATCCCTTTTTGACTTGGATTTAGTGCATGCCAAAGATCTTATAGAAACCTTTTAACGGTTTAGACCACTTGAATATTCCTTTGTTTTCAATGCTAAATCATTTTTAAAACCTGAAACATGTCAAACTAGAATATTTTGTTTTCACATAACTCATCAGAGGTAACTACGTTAAAGTAATCAGTAGCGCATAAAGTAACTCAGCTTATGTTGAGACATGTCATTTAAACTTTTGTTGTTGAGTTTCTTTGCCACTAATAAATATTTTAGCAGTGCAACTCCTCACAACCCTAAGCCATACCTTTACTAAGCCTTCACCAAGCTAATTTTTTTTTCATGAAATAGACTTAAGTTGATTACTTAATCAAGAGTGTATTTAGTACCTAATTAATTTTACTATCCAAATTAGTTTATTATTTCTAAAACTCAATTAATGTGAAGTAACCTTAGGCTGGGTTCAATAGTTTTCTTCCTTTAACTAGGATGAGCAGCCTTCACAACAGGTAGATTTACAATAAGTACTTTACAATCTAACTAACCCTCCAACAGTTTAGTACCCTTATCAATTTCTATCACTTAGAGTATATATAAAATAATTTAATGATTAACTTATCAAATATTGTTTATCCTTTTACACATCAAATCTAATGCACTTTTAGTGATCTAGCTTTCTTTTGCGAAGAATAGAATTTGAAATTACAGTAGTTCATTTAATTTGGGAATTTCTTGATTGCTAAGTAAATTTAGGTTTTGCAATTTGGAAATTCTAGGTGTATTCGCCAAGTTTGAAGGCTACCTTTAGTGTTCAATTTATTGATGTTGCTGAGGTAGCCTTTGCAATCTTATCCTTCAACTCATTTAATCACTCATTTTATCTTCTCATACACTCTTCAAAATATTCCTAATTGAGATAGCTTTGAATCTTTTGTGAGATAGCTTTGTAGTCGTTGATGTTTGAGATTAAATCGTTAATCTACGTGAGTTAACCACTGAAAGAATTTCTCACCAAATCTTGAACTTGAATCTACTTCATTCTTGCGAGAAGGAGTGCGCTTGCTATGTGGAAATCTTTGATAAGCGTAAATGTACCAGTAGCAATAGAATTGTGCAACTCTTACTGAAATTCTACTTGATAGTCCGTTATTTTGGATTTTAGTGTAGACTGACAACTTTTTCCATAAACCACATACTTCTTCAATTTTTATTTAAGTAATAGATGATCTTTGAGACCTGAAACAACATCAATAGGGAATATTTCGTGATAGATATAAAGTGTTAAAAGCATACAATGTTATAACTCTACTTATTAAACATAGATATAATAAGACAAGGGTTGAGCATATTTCTATTCTTACTGTGCTAAATTATTAACTCAGCAACATGTATTTAATAGCTATATCTAAGTGTATTAGCTTAGTAGAATTAGGTAAACAAATTTTAACTAAACTTAATTAACTCTAACTTAACTACTAACTATAGGATAGATGTGAGCACGAATTTTCACAATCTCGAAATTCAATGATGAAATATTTTCATTTTGTACTTTTTTTAGCCAAATATTTTAGGTTCAAAGTCAATTGTTCGAAATTGCCTTCGAAGCCTATAGAAAATCATGCAAAAAACCTCAAAACTGGTTGAAATTGCAAATCTGTCATCCATTAGGGTAAGAAGGCTACCAGGATTAATCGATCCCGATACTGCCATTATGAGCATGGTACCATGATTGACATCATTGTAGCGAACCACTTAATTTCCCTTTTAGATTAACCAATTTAAAGCCATTTTTCCCTATTTTTAATCATAAGAAAAGGTAGCAAGACCACTAAATCAGTCTTGTAATCAACCTAAATCATTAAAAAGATTAGGTTTATTTCCTTATTCTAGGGAATGGACTTTTTACCCAAATTGTACCTGTTATTCTCTATTATTCTCTATTAATACGACTCAAATCTCTGTATTTTGGGTCGTACTTTTGATCTAAAAATTCATAAAGTTCTAAAAGAAAAATCAAATCACTTTCTAAAATTGTGAGAAGTCTTAAACAAATAAAGGAATCTATTTATTAATTTATTTGTTGATCACTGATCATTATTTGATTCACCCAAATCCTAACACTAACCAATTAATTTCCTCGAAGGAAAATTTCAGGCTTTTGACGTGGAATCTATCATAACGGTGGATTCTAAACTAAAAGGTACAAATCTAATTTGAGACTTTGTAATTTATTTCAATTCTATTGGTATTATCGATTTGGTAAATCGAGAAGTGTTGGAATCTTACTTTAAAGCTTAAGGGGTTGCATGTCCCTTCCGGGTAAGTCTTCAAACCTCCCAACCTTTTTATTTACATTTATACATGTTTGTTTGTGCTTAAAAATGATTAAACATGTAAATATGGCTTAAAATTGAGTTAAAGAGAATCGAGAACTAGAAAATTACATGTAAAATGTTGTTTGGCGACATTTTATCCATGAACCCGGTAGACCAAGATCGATCCTAGTACTTTGTATGTTGATCACGACATAGTGATCATATCACGGGTACCGAGATTGATGGCAAAATGTACTACTTTTGAATATTTTTTCATTTGAACATAATTTTATTGTAGACAAGGTTGGCATTCCATGCTTACAGATTTTCCCATAGACCACATAATTATTCATTTTTTATTTGAGTGTGAAATAATCTTTGGGACTTGAAATAATATCAACAGGGAATATTTCATTATAGGAATAAAGGGTTAAAAACATACCGTGCTATAACTCTACTTACTTAGAATGGAAATAATAAGACAAGAGTTGAGTATATTTCTAATCGTACCATGCCAAATTATTAACTAACAACATGTATTCAATAAATAAATCTAAGTCTATTAGCTCAGCAAAATTAGGTAAACTAATTTTAACTAGGGTAACTTTAAAAAACATACCCTATGGTTTGGCCATTTTGCAAAAGCGTTTGCGTGAAATTTTTTTTCTAAAAGTACCCCCTATGCTTTCAAACGATAGCAAAGTCATTCTTTTTTAATGACATGATAAAAAAAAGTGATGTGGTAAGGGGCAAAATCATCATAGCCAAAATAGGGTAGTGTGAAAGGCTAAATTTTTCTAGTTCTTTACTTTTTCTCAAAACGACTTTTACTCTTCTCCTTTACAAATGATTTTGACAAAATCTAACCCTAACGCAACTAAAAATTTATTGTTTTTTACCCAAAAATGATGATTTTTGTGTTATATTCTAAGGAAGCTAAGGAAGAAGTGCATGTACAAGTGGAAGAGCCACCTATAGAAGTTAATGAGTTTGACAATGACTGAGAATCAATAGTAGAAGTTAATGAAGATAATGAATTATATGCTATACATGATGAGAGATTATGTATTTTTTACACTTCCTTTAAGGCATGCTTTAATTTAAATTTCTTTGTATCAAATTGATTATAAGTTTTATACTTTAACATATGTATGTGATATTAACACTATTGTAGCAATCATTTGAGTCAAATGAAGAAGATGCATTAAATGGAAGTGGTGATGATGATTTTATGTGTAATGCAATGGAGACTTGTTCTGAAGATCATCACATGCCAGATGATTATGAACTAGAGAATATGGATGACATAAGATTTCTAGATATTTAGATAGATTTGAATGATGAAGATATGGTAGAATTTAATGAGCCACCCATTAGAGAGGAAGATTCACTTAATAGTCCTCAAATATCGGATGATGAGGGATGTAAACAACCTTCAAGTACAATAAAACTATTAAGGATCTATGCATTCAAATGGTTTTCTTTGGGCTTGAGCAATTTCGGGAGGCTTTAAGAAGATGGGTAGTGGAGAGAGGGATTTGTCATGTTTTGAAAAAGAATGGGAGGGAAGTAATTGTAGATGAGTGCAAAGATAAGTGTGGCTTTAAAATCAAGGCTTCAAAGTTAAGGGACTACGAAACATTGCAAAACAAGACATTCATTCCAACACATTTTTGTCAAAGGTCATTGACCATTCATATGGTCAATTCAAAGTACATAAAAACAATATTTGGATGATTTAAGGGACAACAAAAAAATGGGAAGTGGATGTAATCATTAACGAGGTCAAGAGAGAAATAGGAGCTGAAATTTACTCTTTCAAGGCATACAAGCCAAAATTAGGGCTGTAAGAGAAGTTCAAGGAGAGGTGAATGCATAATACCAAATATTGTGGGATTGGGCACCCACAATCATGAAAACTATTCCTATAAGCATTTTTAAATTGAAAACCAAACCGCAATTAGTTCAAGATGGAAAATCAACAGATTGAGTTCCAAGGATACCAAGAGAAATAGTGGTATTTCATTCTATGTATGTAAGATTTGCACCTAAAAAGATGGGATTTTTCATATGAATTAGACCTTTCATATACCTAGATGGATGCCATTTCAAGACAAACATGGGAGGCTATGAGTGGGCGACGTTCGGCCAGTGCGGTTGCCGTAAGGCACCGACCCCTCAAATAGATGGGGCATACAGTTTTAAAAAAGAGAAGTATCTTTAGTTTAAAGAAGATGTGATTTAATACGATTTTCAAGTTAAAAGACTCGAGACCTAAATCTTTAGTCTATGTTCTAGAGTCGCCACTTGGATCAGCTCTTCCAGATCTATTTGCCTAACAAATACCAAAGTTTAGAGGTTCGGGTTTGGATGAGTTACTTACTTTGTCATCATTTGATTTAAATTACACTATGCTAGAAACCACATTTATAATATTCGTACTAAATAAGATATTTTCGATTTATGTTTTAGTTTATTGCACATGCATAAAGCGGTAAGTAAATTACGGAAAGTAAATATGTAGGAAATTTAAATGCGCCTAATCTAGGGGGGGATTAATTAGATCATTGGGATGGGGGATCACAAATCGCCTAAATATATCGAAATCTGAGGAATACAATCGCTTAAAATACATTGATATCTAATGAATATTACATTTGATTTTCAAATTAAACGTGATACCCGAAGGAAAATAAATCCTAACATACATCTATCCTAAACTATCTACATCCACAAAAGTTAGCACAAATATGGCACATCACACATAGTTGCAAATATGTTTGTTTTGATCTTTTGCAAGAACCGAGTGGTCTAATTTAAAACACTGAGAGATTTGCAAGTTCTTTTATAAAAAAGGGGTTCATTTTATATACATAAGTTATTAATCATTTTATTAATGAAAATGCCACATGTGAATATTTATCAGGTCGGTTATCCTGTAACTTTGGTTCACTTCGTTGAGGTTTCCTAGCGCACTTCTCAAATCTTGAAAAATAATTCTAAGTCTAAATATATACATAAAATTGCATTATTGAACTCGTTCTGAAAGGGAAGCCGCTAAAGTTGGTAAAATAATATCCTGGTAAAGGGTAACCAACTTTAATAGTTTGAACACCTTTCGAACCAGTTTCGGGTTCGTAAAACCCTTAAACATATATCTTATGTTACTTAAAAACTTAGATTTTAGGTCTAAACAGTCACCACTGACCCTCCTAATCATAAAACGAAGTTTAAAAATTTTTCAAACATTTTGCCTAGAAAGCATTACCTTTAATGGCATTGCTGATGTCGTTAATGACATCAGCAATGATGTTAACGGCATTACAGAGGCAGAACAAGCTATTTTACAGTTTCACATATCAAGCATATATACACGTTATAAACAAGTGAGACACGACTCTAAAAACTCTAAGGCTTACTTTGTAGCCGTGAATCCACCTCACTAGGTCCACAAAATTCTCCCAAAAGTCCTCCTCAATTCTTTGGTTCGGTTTGCAGTTTTTTATTCCTAAATGAAGAGTAAGAGTATACTCTTTGAGGGAAGTGAAAACTTCTTGAATTTGAGTCTTGACAAGATGAAGAAAGGGGTAATAATCCTACTTCTATCAAGTATAGACTTCAAAACAGCTTAAAACTATAAAATCAATTTAAAATGAATGAAAGAACAAATATTCCAAATAAGTAGAGATACTTATTAAGAACACTTACACTAAGTTCTATTGAGTCAGAACTTAGTAGAAATGGTCAAGGAAACTCTAAACCTCAAATTACCTAAATTCCTACATAACTCAACTTTATTTTTTGTGAAGACTAAACCTCAAACTTACCTAAATAACTCCTAAATATCCCATGTTCAAGCCCTATTCATGAATTTACACTCTTTAATTCTAAAACTGTAAGTTGCTATGAATTAAAAGACCCTAACTTTGTTTCCAAAATGTTTAAGAACACTCAAAAACACTTCAAATTCAAACTTTGCTTAGAGCTATATCTCTTTCTTTCTTTTTGCTCGAAATGAGTTCCCGTAACCTTTGGAACTCAACTCTCTAGTTAAAGAGCTCACTTCAATCTAAAGTCAACTTAGCTTAGATTTAAGCCATGCTTACACATTTTACTTTTTGGCTTTTGTCAATCCAAATGCACATGTTCGATGGAACATATCCTACGTATGGTGAGGGGGGTGGTGTTGTAAAAGAAAATTTTAGTATGTGGGCAAAGATTGCCTTTTTAGTTGAAAATTGCAACATGAGGTAATTTTGTTAATGATATCATCTATGTCATTAGGTAGGCTTTTTGATTTTAAAGTTTGCTTTAAGGAAGGGGAAGGCCCAAAGAAATAAAGTAGATGATTTCCAAACAATTTCAGGACCTTGCAAAATGTAGAAAGCTAACAAGGGAAAATATTGCAACTTCATCATCGAACTCACGAGTCGAGAGCGAAATCCCGTGCTAACAGGATGCCCTTTGTGGGATCACTACTGATATGAGATCAGTATAGTCCCATGATTGAAAGAGCAGTGGGATTTAGAGTTGATACTTGTCCGATCGCGGCTGGAACTACTCGGGATGGACATTTTAGGGTCACTGGAAGCTTTTATCCTGGTGCGGTACTGTCAGGGACTGATCTCTACATGCAACTTACAAATTTCTTACTCGGTAATGGTTTCCCCTTGAAGGTTGACCTTAGGCTTTTAGGAACCGTTGGGGAAAGAACGTTAGCCATGCATTTTCAATCTGTGGAAGACCCGTTGACCATGGAAGGGACGAAGATAGGTTTTGAACTGTAAAAGGTTTGTTAACTGTAAAAAGTAAAAAAGGGTAAACTGTAGAAAGTTTGTTGACTTTAATAGTCAGGAATTTTTTGAACTGTAGAAAGTTCGTTTGACTTTAAAAAGTGTGAAAAGTTGTGAACTATATAAAGTTCATTGATTGTAAAAAGTCATAAAAGTTGTGAATTGTAGAGAGTTCGTTGACTGCAAAAAGTAAAAACAGGGGCGAACTGTAAAAAGTTTGTTGATTGTAAAAAGTCAGAAAAGTTTTGAATTGTAGTTTGTTGATTGTAAAAAGTTAAAAAAATTTTGAACTGTAGAAAGTTCGTTTGATTGTAAAAAGTTAGAAAAGTCAAGATTTGTTGAAAGTTCATTTGACTGTAAAAAGTTAGAAAAGAAGCGAATTGTAGAAAGTTCATTGACTGTAAAAAGTCAGTAAAGTTGATGAAAATGGAAGTTATGAATGCATGTTTTAATTCCCTGATTGAGATTGTTCAAAGTAAAAATTTTTTCCCCTTCAATAAAAAATTAAAATATGAATGCATGTTAATTTCATCAGGCCGCGTAACAAGGTTTCGAAAACATTTCGTGAGGTTCTAGAGGTTTCAGGCCGCGTAACATAGTTAAAATAAATTCTAAATGAAATGCAAAGGGTTAAAATGAGTTTGGGCTAAGAACCAAAAGAAAATGGGCTACGCTAAGCCTATGTCATTTATGACATGGGGTGATGTCCTTAACGACATCACGATGCCAGTTCAAAAAAAATAAAACCTAACTTTTTCCCCATTCTCCAATTTCATTCGAAAAATAGCCCCCTCTCAAAAAAAAACACAAATTTCTTCCCCAAGTTTTTAGGAAAAATGTTGTGCAAGATCAAGTCTTGCAACCTGAAAGTTATCGCTTCCTCATCTCTCGATCCCCATCCATGGATTCAAGGCTTCAAACTATGGCCCGTGAAGGAGGTGTACTACTTCGAAGGGGGAGATGACTTTATTTGGTTCTCGCTCCATTCTCCCATCAATACTTTATATCCCAAGCTCAGGGAACACACTTTTGTGGTCCAAGTAACCCGACACTCCATCTATCTTGAGTCTTTCTCAGTTTTTTATTTGAGACCTAAGTTTTTAATTTCATGAAAATGCATGTTTTATGTGAAATTCATGCATGATTAGGCTTCATTTATTGATTATAAGTAGTTTAGGATGTCTTAGAACTTGATGCGGGGATTTTTTTGTGAAAAATATAGATTTTTGGGGCAAGAATCAGAACAGTAACTATTTTTTTTCTGCCATTGCATTGTCATTAATAATGATATTGCTCCTTCTGTTAATGACATTGCCAATGTCATTAACGACATGATAGAGGCAGAAACATATACAGTTTCTTCTTCGTAAAAAAAATCACACCCAAGCGCTATTTTATCATAGTTTAATGTTTTCAAAGACCTGTAGGTTTGAAAGTTTGAATTAAAATGCGTGTTTATGATGAAAAATGATATAGAATTGTATGTTGGCTTTGTGATTGACTTTGGTATATTGTCTACTTATTTTTGTAGTTGCAGACCTATACCAACTTTGTAGGCACAGAGGCTTTTGGGAGGTGTTGGAACCACATGGCCAGGGACCCAGAGCTTCGAGATGCCATCGACGCCACTAGCTTTGGTGAGCTTGCACGGATCATTCCTGCACATATGCTACATTTGTCACATCATGCTTGCACTACCTTGGTCGAGTAGTAGTCAGAGATGACTCATACCTTTCACCTCCTAGTGAGGGAGCTGACCATCACGTCGCCAGACGTAGTAGCCATGATTGGGCTATCCTGGCATGTAGGGGCCATTCACTTCGAGATACCACCAGGAACGGTAAAAACAAATTCTAAGGAATAAAAAAAAGTGAAAAATTGGATCTATATCCAACAAATCACACCTACAAAAAAAAGTCTTTTGTTTTGGTTCGACCAGTAATCATATATGAGATAGCGAACGGTATCAATTTAGAAACACTTTTCCCCGAGGATCTATTGCAGGAGAAGGATAATCTGAAACTTCGAGTTGTCAGTTCATGGATCGGTTCTCCACATCATGCCGGGTCATCAACCGGGTGCAGGAGCTATTTGTCATGATGCCTCGAGCGGGTAAGCTCTCTTACAAAGAGCTTTACCATGACTGGTGCTCGATGGATGCGGTGCTTGCTGGTTTGTGGCCCTAGTGGATCCAATCCTTCATCATTTCCCTGCTCACGGTCTTACTCTTCCTAGTGGCATCGAGTAAGATCAACTACAGGTTGATATCCGCCATTGAGGACTTAGCGGCGGTACTAGTGCAGAACTGGCCTCGTGCCATTCTAGGCCAATTATACTAGTACTTGGATTACACGGTGAGGGCATATGACAAGGCCCTAAATCTGAGTCATGTTTTGCTCTAGGTAACTGATTTAAATCTTCTATCTTTAGCCCTTTTGCAATTTTTGCTACTCAGTTTGTCTTTTTGTTTCTTTTTGTAGGTTTGGGCCTTCGAACACCACATCCTCCCTCACCTACTCTTCTAGACCAATCCAGTCCTCAAAGAGCATTTCATGGCCATCTGGTCTCGGTGAATCAGCAGTCTCCACAAGTGGCAGACCACATACTAGAGTGACTTCACCATTTGGTGATTGATCAGGTATGAGTCATTCTTTAAGAACCTTTACTATTTCTTTGTTTTGATAATATTATTGTAAAAAATGCATTCTTCTTGTCGCAGGTTACCTGTGACACCTAGAATGATGTGCTGAATCAGGAGGTGGTGGTGAACACACGGATCACCATTGATGATCATAGATTGGTGGTAGAGTGCCCCCTTTCCCTTAGTGGTATCTCGGGGAAAGGGTAAGGGACTGGCGGTCCTCCACTATAGAAGAGTGACCTGTTCCTCCTCATCCTCCCATCGGTGTCTTCTAGCCAAACTTGAAGATCACTTCGATAGAAGATCAAGGCACCTTCTAGGATGGGAATGGCGCAACAGCTCTGTCTGTCGGTGGTGCCTACCATGCTCATATGCGACTACTCTTGCCACCTTGTCCTTGTATTTCACTCAAGGACACTGAGGATTCACATTGTTGAAAGGTGTTAGAGATAGAGACCGAGGATTTCTCAGATGATAAGGACATTGAGGTACATCTTAGAGGAGGTGGCGGAAATGATGGTCTAGATGGTGTCCAGGCCAGGGAGGTCATGCGAGTAGCGAAATCCACGAAGGTAGTGGTGCTGGTAGTGGGGGCTACGGTGGCAGAGCTGGTAGTGGAGGCCACAGCGGTAGCAGTTCATGTTCTTCTAGGGTATAAATCACCTTAAAATTTGATTTCTTTAAGCTTTTATTATACTTGTGATGTATTCATGATTTCTTGAAATAGGTTGGTGTGGGCAAGCGGGCTTGTGCAAACCGTGCCGATTCACATGACCAGGCTTATCACGTTCCTTAGTTTGTGGAGGCTCACCTCACCACTCTACTGGAGACAACCTTCTCTTTTATGGTTAGGGTGGGGGAGTGACAGACTCATATGCTGCCCCCTAGCTTGTTCACGTTATCTTTCGCTCCTCAAGATACTACACATGTTAGTAATTTTCCTCTATTTCTTTTGAAGTTGGTTTAGTGTGCTTGCGGTTCTCGATTTGACTTTCATTTCATCGTGGGCCAATGTAGAGGTACTCGCCCACCATTACTTATCTACTCATGATATGATCATTGCACAGAATAGTGCGGCTGAGGTAATCTTACTTAACATTTGTAAACAAAGCATTATGTTATTTATGTATGTATGTTTTGTTTGAGAGATGATATGTATGCTTATTTGTCATATGTTGACTTTTTTGGTGGGTGTTTATGTTATGATGTATGCTTTGTGCTGCAGGCGTTGATTTTCATGGAACATCAAAACACTTTTAGGTCCTAGGATCGCATGACGATTCAGGATCTAAGCATCGAAGACTTGGAGAGGTAGCTAGCTTAGGCTCGGAGGCTAGCATGCTAGACGGTAGCTGGTGGGAGCCGGTCTAGGATGCATCAAGGGACTTCCTCTCACTCTAGCATGCATTGGGCGGATTGGGCAACCGGGATGTGGAGGTGGATAGTTGCATCGACGAGACCAAGGATGTTGAGGAAGATGGAGATTCTTCCTTTGTTTAGATTTTCTTTGTTTTGTTTCTTGGTTCATGTAAGGACCAATTCACCGTAGTTTGGTGCTATTAAGGCCTTTTGCACAATTCTTATTTTTTTGCTGAATGTTTTTGTTGAATTTTGACTATAGTAGTTGAATTTCTCTTGACTCAACTTGATTTTTATGCTTTAAAGACACGCTATTAACTTCCCTGAACTTAAAGTTAGCCCATGAACTGACTTTTTGCCGAAATGAAGCCTCTAATTAATCTCGAGAACTATCATGTCATTAACCACATCAGAAATCTAGTCCGCTAATAGATCTAGACAACTTGTTAGAAAAGCCATATCGTTAACGACCATATCGCTACCGACATTGCCATATCGTTAACAACATTAGCCAGATCGTTAACTACATTGCTCAAGTTGTTAACGACATTGCATTTCCAGATTCCAGATTTTCTTCTTTTTTTCCCTTTTCTTCAAATGGTGACCCACAACCAACAACTCAGAGCTTTCCTGTGCATCCTGAAGAACCGAGACTAGAAGAAACTCGAGTAGTTAGACTTATGGAGGCTTCGATATCTCACGTTTTATCCTGTGAATAGTGCTTTAGTTAGGGCCATGCTTTCCTTTTGGGATTTGAAGCCCATGTCTTTCATTTTTCTCATCAAGAGCTTTACCCGATGATCGAGGAGTACTAGGCCATTGTTCACCACTTTTCTACTGATAAGTTTAATAGTTTGTTCACAAGATTTGGCTATATTTCAATGGTGCCAAAAACTTGTTCACATAAAGCAAAGGTGTTGTCAGTACCACTTATCAAATAGAAAAATGATGATAACTGCAAGTATAAAGTTGCGATGTAGTTTTAAAAGATATCGATCCCACAGGGAAGGACTAGCTCTAAAGATCAACAAGGGAAAATAGAATAAAGAAAATAAAATATTTTTGGATTTTAGTTAGAATGATGGATGGATAGACAAATGTATGAAAGATTAGAAAAGATAAAAAGTATAAAGATATTCCCTACGAATAAGTATGGCAAAGAAAATATGTAAAGTCATCAAAGTTATTACGAACACTAGATTAATTTAACAAACTCGGTTCTAGACACTTAGATATTTAACTATTTACCGCAGAGCAACACATGAAATGACTTTTCTAAGTCTAGTGCAAACGAATTAGGACAATTATATAAACCTGGACAACATCAATACTATGCTTAGTACAGGTCGCTCTCACATAGCCATATTTAGCAAGTTACCATTCCAAAAATGTTGGCTCACTAAACAGCGTTATATCACAGATCCAGTGATTATACAAGATATCGTTAACCCTGAAACTACTCTTAAAATTAACTCCAGCACATATAACATGATTAATATAAAAGACTTAACACGAAATACACATTATGACACATAGACATATCATAAACTTCGAAATAGAAAGTATAAGTAGAAAGCAAAGCAAAGTTGTAAGGTATGCAAGTGAAAGCTAAAGTTGATCAAACCGTATCAACTCTTTAATGGGAGTCATCAATTCTTGCAATTCCTACGTCTGCTTTGAATTCGGTCACGGCTCATACAGAACCTCCGCTAGGATGCTATTCTTTGTGAATATCAAACAAACGAATGTTGAAGAACGAAAACTTTTATTGATAAGTACTTTGCAATTACACTCATACAACAAATGCTCGAATATGTAGAGAAATCTAGTGATCAAAACAGGGATTCGAATCACTTAAACATTTTCTCGCTAACACTTATGGATGTAGTGAAAAATAAACATTTTTACTCTCTATCTATACACACATTATGCACTGCTTTTCCACCCCTTCATCTGCACCATATGCCACTGGTGGTGTACGAAATTATTAAGGATTCGGAGCCCTATTTATAGAGTTTGAAGGGTTGCATCTATCCAAATGAAGAGTCACATCCATTGGTGAAAGATTACATCTCTTCACTTTGATTGGTTGGTGAAACTTGATGTTATCAACAATGAATAGGCACCTTTTCATGATTGGTTGACTTCTGATAAGTGTCTTTTCGTTGGCGGTTGATGGCGGTTGATCATGCTTATCTAGCGGTTGGTAGTTAAGAAGATAATACAAGAAAACCATCCAAGTCGCGACCGCGATATACAAGTCGCTAGCGTGAATCTTCCTTTGATAGATTTCTGCTCTGAAGTAACCAGGTCGCGACCATGAATGATTGTCGCGACCGTGAATGGAGTTTTCTTCAGAAATTTCCTTACAACTTCACCTATTTGATCCTAAGCCAAATCTTTAAGTTCCATGCATCTTTTTGCACCTTTTTCACTCTTTTTTCATGGAATTCCACTTTTGATCATTTTACTCCCAAGATTTACCTAGTATCTGCATTTGCATAAAAAACAACTACTACCACGTAAAATCTTTTATATAAAGTATAAAAATGACTCAAACTATAGTGTTTATTGTATGAATTTATTATGATAATAAGTGTAATTATAAACTTATCATATCCCCACACTTAACTTTTTTCTTGTCATCGAGGTAAATTCAACAGAAGTGCATAAATTTGGTAAACAAGTTCGTACCTTTTTGGTGAAAGATTATTGTAGAGAGTACCACATTCCACGTTGCAAAAGATTTCAAGTAGAAGTTCGAAATTTCCCACAAATTAGTAATTTGCAATTTATATAGTTCAGTTGCGTACCTTTGTTCATAGTGGAGTGTCTACCGAATCACATCTTCATATAAGCGTTATATGCATACTCGAATATTACCTTCTCTTAAGCATAGAATAAAGTATAAAAGACATAAAAAGCACACTTTGATCAATTTCTCTCAAGGAAGTTTTAGGTAACATAGGATGCTAAAAACACTCACAGTGGTTGCATTTTATGCTCCATACCGCTCTCCCCTTTTTTTTGTGGTTGCATTTTATACTCCATACCACTCTCTCATCTTTTCTATTTTAAGCATATGTTTTTGAAGTACTTTGTACTTTGCACCCATTTTTCATGCTATGCTTTCTTTTCTTTTCACTCAATGAATGGTTGCAGTTTCTGCACCATACCATTCCTCGCCTTTTGCATAACTTATTGGTTATCCTCTCTTTCTTTTGATTTTTCATTAATACCCTCATCCTTTATTAATCAATTTCAAAGTATTATGGCTATAGTTTCCTAACACTTTAAACATACTCAATACTTATAGGACCTATTCGAGATTTGCACATAAAACTCATAGTAAGAATACCATTAGTTATTACTCCACTTGAACTTATCGGAAGCATGAAACCAAAACTATATAACTTATACTAATTCATGTTGCATCAAAATATAAATCGAAACTTACTTGGAATGTTGCTTTCGAATGTTGTGCACTAACATCAAACTTGTAAAACCTAACACTCAAAATAACCTTGGACAATTGTAAGTAAAGTATAAGAAATGATAATGAATAACTAACAAAATATCAAGAAAAATTTTCAAATTCTTCGATTTTTTTAATTTTATTAATTTTTTTATGGGATTTTTACTAATGTCCCCCGCACTTGAACACAATATCCTCATTGTAAGACATTTAATAAAAATCTAAATTTTAAACACACAACTAGTCTAAAAATATGAAAAAGAAAAGTAAGAAAAGAGTAAACCCGTTATATTGCGAAGGAGAATCTAGGGCCCAGTTGCGATCGTGAGGGCCTGTCGCGATCATGACTTCCTTGATCACAGAAATAGTAGGTTTTAAAACCCGATATTCACGAGCGCAAGATGTATTTCGTGGTCGCGATCTTCTTTAATCCTTCAAATTCTTCAAATTTTAGACTTTGTACCTATACAAACTTAGAAAAACAAATGTATTAAATATAATTTCCTGTTTTCCGTTTATTGATCTCTAGAACGCACTTACCTTCCCCGGCAACGGCGCCAAAAACTTGTTCGCCACTTTTCTACTGATAAGTTTAATAGTTTGTTCACAAGATTTGGCTATATATCGACGGCGCCAAAAACTTGTTCAGATAAAGCAAAGGTGTTGTCAGTACCACTTATCAAATAGAAAAATGATGATAACTGCAAGTATACAGTTGCGATGTAGTTTTAAAAGATATTGATCCCACAAGGAAGGACTAGCTCTAAAGATCAACAAGGGAAAACAGAATAAAGAAAATAAAATATTTTTGGATTTTAGTTGGAATGATGGATGGATAGACAAATGTATGAAAGATTAGAAAAGATAAAAAGTATAAAGATATTCCCTACG
>CATIWQ010056006.1:0-34571 GCA_949673415.1 Euphorbia schlechtendalii | reverse complement strand
TTTCCTTTCTTTTATTTTGTCATTTTTTAGGATGTTTACTTGCGATATTCTACCATTGGCATGCAAGCAGTCAAAATAAGCATATGCATAAAGATTCAGCAAAAATGACAATTCATTGATGAACTTAACAGGGGTATAAATGTTTCAAATGATTTGACTCATGCCATCAATTAGCCCTTTCAAGTTTTCTAACCAATGTGGCTCTCTCGACGTCCTAAGTTTAGCCTGGGCAGCCCTTTTCGGGTTTTCAACTCAACGAACTATTCTCTTTCTATTTTGAAAAGAGGCCTTAATTTTTGCTCAATTAACAAAGTGTTAATTGACATGCTAATTTATTTTTTATTGGTACTTCTTTTTAACCGATTTATTTCTTTCACCTATATATGATAGCAATTGTGTAAGACTTGGTTGATTTGATAGATTGGTCATCATCCATGTCCACGACTTTAATTGTTATCTCTTTCAGCATTTTTGATCGATTAGTTGGTGCTCATGCTGCTTGGCTAGCTTGAGGTGTATACGATGATGAGTTTTGGTGCTTGATCATCACCATTTCCTTATAGATTCAATTGTTTTCCAATGATATGTGATATGTTGGGGATCAAAAGGCTTCGGATCCGGTAGCTTGATTCCATCGAGGGTGAACAATTTACGTTCAATTATGTCATGATCGACCCATAAGTGTTGTGAGACATGTGATGGAGTTGTTGACGTGCTCAGCAGTCTAACTCCTTCTTTGTGTCTTTGGCATTGTGTCGGCTAGGGCTTCAATCATTTTGACATTTTCTTGACTAATTTAATAGTCAATGGATGTTTCGTGCTTAGAGATCTTTCCATCAATTTTACATCTTTGTAGGATGAAGCAAATGCTATTACGCATTACCTAAGTACATGCGTTTGTCTCTCACTTTTCCTCAAGAGTCAGATCATTTGAACTTATTGTAATTGTAAGGGATCCATTTATACCCAAATTAATTTCATGACATAATGTGTCATATGTGCTTAAAACATTATGTATATGCTTATGTGAATGCGTACCGTCATCAATAGAATATCAAACAAGTAAACAAAGTTCAATTTATTCAAAAAATTCAAAAGCCTCATGGGTAAAGTAGATAGAAGCTAATTTATTACATCATCATCCATTGGTTATCTTTCGGTACTGGTGCCCCCCAGATTTGCCCATGGATTCAAAATGCTCCATCCTATCAGCCTTCTCAAACACTTCTTGATAGCTTGAAAAGATGTCTGACCCAAACTTGTTTCTGTAAGATGGAAGTACGCCATCCAAAATCTTGGTTATCATCTTTGGTATAGTTATGCGAGCCCGATGCCTAACCTGCGTGGCCACCCAATGTCCATAGTAAGATTTGAAGCTCTCCCTGCTCTTGCCTTATAGCTTCAGATGTTGCACCGTGGTTTCCATTTGAGTGTTGAAACTATAATGGCCCATCATAGCCTGAGTAAGGATATTCCAATCAGTAGCTATGTCCAGTGGAAGCTGGTTGTACCATTCTTTGACTAGGTGGCCCAAGGTGATGACAAAGAGCTTAGCCATCATCCGTTCGCTGACCGTTAAAACCCTCATCACTGTTTGGTAATGCATTAAATGAGTGCGCGGGTCACCAGATCCCACATACTTTTCCAACTGTGGTATTGCAAAGTTGGCTGGCAAGCTATGTTCATCCCCGATTGTTGGCTGTGCAGGGTATGTGTTCATGAGATAGCCACCGAGTAGCCTAGAATTGTTGCTGCAATTTCGCCATGCCTGGTTGTTGGAGGATGGCGTTCCTAGTGCTTGGATAAATGTTGTATTGCCCCTAGGGAAAGGCCGTGAAATTGGGTAGCTGAGGTCCCTGGAATTGTTAGGTAATTGACGTACTCCAACAAGGAATAGGTTGTTGGGCCATTCCTTGGTAAAAATGCCCTAGTGCAAACACTAGCTTGCCAAGCTACCCCGGGAAGAGTTGGTTCTCGGACTGCTGCTGGAAAGAATTGGCAAAGTTATATCCTAGTTGACAAATTTAAGCTTGATTTTGGTTCGACTGACTCTATACTACCCTAAACTGGTAAAAGGCCATAGGAGTTGGTTGCACCGTATGAGAGGTTGAAGGTCCCCATGTTCTAGGTTGACTAGTCGGACCGCCGTTATTAAGGGTAGCCCAAGGGTTGGACACCACATCATGAACCCTCCCAGCATGCTGGCGAATAAGCAATACTAGTTGTTCGCTATTTGCAAAGGTTGTTAGGGTAGCTGCAATCTTGGCACTTAACGACGACTGATGTGTTTACTGAGAGTTTTATCCCATAAGGAAAGGGTGATACTCCCCCTCACCTTCTTCTTGTGGATTGGCCATGCTATCGAGGTTGAAAGATGTACGTTGAACTTAATTTGAATCGGAACCTGAGTTCTCACTTGAGTTAGTAGATGAAATCCCCTCCAGATTGGCCATGATTGGAGAAAAGCGGAACTGGCAATGAGCAGGCCTTTTCCAAGCCCCTCTAATACACAAGTAAAAGATCAAACCACTCATGTAAGATTCATTATGCGATTTATGGAAAAATGCGTGAGATGTAAATGTTATGGGCATTCATAAAGGTTAACTTGCCATGGTGCGAAATAAATAATATGTTTTTCAATCCATTTGAAATAAAGAGGTTAGTAGTTAGGTAAAAATGAAAACAGGTGGAAATGAAAATCCAACACCTAGGGTTGGATTTGAGATCTGTACGATGTCTGTGTAACATCGTGATATGAGTGGTGTAAGTGAGGTGACCAAGTTACCCGTATGTTAATAGGTCAATATTTTGGGATTTCGTACTGTGACTAGATCTCATGGAATAAGGAGGTCAAATTGATTTCAGGTAAGCAATGCGGCATACCTTGATGAAACTAAAATAAAATGAAAATAACTACCATATGTAGCTATTAAATGAATGATTTGGTTATTTTGCTCCATGACGGTGGAGTTTCTGATGCCGGTGTGGTCATCGCTATTTGAGGGTATGTGGTGATGCATGAATTATTGCCAAATGTGGGTAAATGGTTTGGGTATTATTCATATACCCTTGGAGATTTGGAAAGGTAAGGTTTTCGAAATAAGTTCACACCGTGTGAGCTTAGGTTAGGACATCAACTGGAATATCACTTGATGTGGATAAAACAGTTAGGGTAAGTATTTGCCCTATTTGGGCTATGTGGTATGTGTGATTTCCTTGTGTGAGCTATCAGTTGGATGTCGAGTGGACATCTCACAGATGATGTGCGGGATATATTATTTCCCCTAAAGGGTTAGGTGCTGGATATCAAGTGGACATCACGCAAATTGGTTCATGCTATTCTAGGGTGACACGATCTCAAGTGTCGACTAATCATATGTATGTGTGACGCTAGTTTTGCATCATGATGATGAGAAGATCCTATGATACATCGTTTTAGCATTATAAGTGTGAGCATTCAAGTGTCTGCACTAAGATTTGTGGTTAGCATGACATTTTTACAATGAGCAATTGAAAGCAGTAAACATGTAGCGCATAACATGACAATAATGATGCCTACATTGACATTGATCCATTGTTCATCGAGCTTTAAAGCTTGTCAATGTCCAAACTTCCAACCTTACAACTCCCACGTGCAGGGTTTTTGGCTAGTCTCTATCCTAAGTTTGGTCCATCTTAGTACCATGAAGATACTAAGGAGCGTACCTGCAAGAAAAATATAGTGCATGGTCATTTGTTGTAAGGTTATACCCTAGGGAAAATGCCTATGATTTATTTACATGAGGTTTGTAAATGGGTTGCTGATGTAGAAGATTGTTGTTGCACTAAAATACACTCCAAACCTCTCCCCAAATGGGTTCGAGGGAGGTACATGCCATATGACAACAAGTGCACCACTCGCTCAAGTACTATCTTTTCTCAAGGAAGCCAATTAGTGCAAGAGAAAGTTTCACTGTAATAGGGTACCTTAATCTTGCAAGCTAATCCCCTCTATTGCAATGTAAAATTATGAATATGTCATAATTAAGAAAATATGGAATAATGTGATCAATAATTTTCGGCACTCATCCATAAATCAAAAACCTTTGAGAAAAAGAGTTTAAGAAAATCCCCAGTGGAGTCGCCACTATGAGCGAACAACACAGAATGATGGGCCAAGAGCGCAGTAAATGAGAGGTGCCATCCCCGACCCGGTACATTTTATTTTAAGTAAAAATAAAATGTACCGGGTCGGGGACCCGCAAGGTTTGAAAGAAAAAGCAAAAGCATTTTTAGATTGGTCAAACCCGAATCCGTCGTCTCTTAGTGTAGAGTCACCACCTGGGTTAGCTCTTTCAAGGAATTAGAGTCTTGTGAGGCTTAATGTCTGGGGGATGGCCCACTAAGACAGGGAGATTCGAGTTCGGGATAAGTTGCTTATTTCATATTGGATCACATTGTATTACATCTATAGAAAACGGTATTTCTTAATTGTGCATATTCGCACTTATATCGTTTTCAAGTTATAATGCATGATCCACACATATTTGGAAAATGATAAATCCATACATAAAGCGATAAATAAATGTGGAAAAGTAAAGATTAAAATTATAAAACCTCAGGGGATGCAACCGCTAGCCTAATCTATTAATTACATTTTCCCAAAAAAAATAATTGAAATTGCAATATCCGAAGGGAAAATAAAATCCTAAACATACATCTAACCTGCATCGACAAAGGTTAGTAGATGATGTATAACACAACATGAATATTTACGCATATTCTTGATTTAATTTTAACGAGGCCCGTGTGGTCTAATTAAAATATAGGCGGTTTAAAATTCTTGTTTTCAGAAAAAAAAACAATTCATTTTATTAACACGTATGCTGGTCTTTTTTTAGTGAAAATGACTGAATGGAAAAAATATGAGGTCTGTTATCCAGGAATAAATTTAATTCTCTTCGTTGGGATAATCTAACATGAATCTTCATAGATTAAAAGAAATAGAAAACAAGAAGAAGAAATATTACATTGATATTTACATAATAAAAGAAAGAAAAGACTTTCCTAGGTCAACATGTAAAATAACATAGGAAGCATGAGATGAAGCAACTCTAGAACGCAGAGGCTTGCCCTTTCAGTGTGAATCCACTTCGGCGTATCCATTTGATTCCCAGGAGCGTTCCTCATTCATTTTTCAGTTATGTTTATGTGGAAAATAATTGTTTATTTATCCTAAAGATAATTCAGACTCGGGTTCTAAATTTGTTTTAAACCCAAGAATATCTTAGGATTTTAGAAGAAAAAGAAATGGAAGAAAGTTGATTTGAAAATCATAAGGTTCGGAATCCAAACATGTTTTGGATTAGAATGTATTCAAAGAATTTTTGAAAGGAAATATTTGTGTAACTTTTCTTGTTGTTCTTCTTGAGAAAATAAAACTTTTTCTGAAATTTTCAAGCCCTTCAATCCAAAAAAGACCCCGTATATATGATAAGTGTATAATTACACTTATTATCATTATAATTTTATACACTAAACACTATAGTTTAAGTCATTTTTATACTTCATATAAAAGATTTCACATGGCATGTAGTTGTTTTTGGTGCAAATGCAGATACTAGGTAAATCTTGGGAGTAAAATGATCTAAAGTGGAATTCTATGTAAAAAGAGTGAAAAATGTGCGAAAACATGCATGAAACTTAAGGATTTGGCTTAGGATCGAAGCTGTCGAAGATTGGTAAAGTTACAAGAAGGATTCAGAAGAAATACACAATTCACGATCATGACAACCATTCACGGTCACAACTTAGTATTCTTCAGAATAGAAAGTTACCAACCAAGTATTCACGGTTGCGACATGTACTTCATGATCGTGACTTTGACGGTTTTTTGGTCAACTCTTATCTTCTTTCAACGTCCAGATAAGAAAGATCAACCGCCATCAACTACCAAATGAAAAGACACCTTTTGGAAGTCAACCAATCATGAAAAGGTGCTTATCCATTGTGGATAAGATTAAAGCTTCTCAACCAATCACAATGAAGTGATGCAATCTTTCACCAATGGACACAACTCTTTGTATGGATAGACGCAACCCTTCGAACTCTATAAATAGGGCTCCAAACCTCATAAATTTTTCGTGGCATTAGAATTAACAAAAATTGCGAGATATAGTGTGTGCGTAGAAAGAGAGTGAAATTATCTAGTTTTCACTACGTTCATAAGTGTTAGCGAGAAAATGTATAAGTGATTCGAATCCTTATTTCAATCTCTAGATTTCTCTACATATTCGAGCGATTGTTGTGTAAGTGTACTTGCAAATCACTTATCAATACAAGTTTTCGTTCTTCAACATTCATTTATTCGATATTCACAAAGAATAGCATCCTAGCCGAGGTTCTGTATAAGTCGACACTGAATTCAAAGTAGACACAGGAATTGTGGGAATCGACGACTCCCATTAAAAAGTGGATATGGTTTGATCAACTTTAGCTCTCACTTGCATACCTTACAACTTTGCTTTGCTTTCTACTTATACTTTATATTTCAATGTTTAAGATATGTCTATGTGTCATAATGTGTATTTCATGTTGAGTCTTTTAGATTAATCAAGTTATATGCTTTTGAGTTAACTTTAAGAGTATTTCGGGGTTAACAAGATTGTGTATAATCACTGGATCTGTGATTATAAAGCTGTTTAGTGAGCCAACATTTTTGGAATGGTAACTTGCTAAATGTGGCTATGTGAGAGGGACCCATACTAAGCATAGTAATATTGTTATCCGGGTTTATATAATCATCTTAATTCATTTGCACTAAATTTAGAAAAGTTATTTCATGTGTTGCTTTGCCGTGAATAATTTAATATCTGAGTGTCTAGAACCGAGTCTGTTAAATTAATCTAGTGAATGTAATATCTTTGATGACCTTGCATGTTTTCTTTGCTGTACTTGTTCGTAGGGAAAATCTATATACTTTTATCTTCTCTAATCTTTCATACATTTATCTACCCATCCATCATTCCAATCCTCCCAACTAAAATCAAATCTATTTTATTTTCTTTATTCCATTTTTCTTGTTATTCTTTAAAGCTGGTCCTTCCCTGTGGATCGATTTCTTTTAAAACTACATCGTAACTGTATACTTGCAGAGGTCACCAATTTTTCTATTTAGATAAGCGGTATTGACAATACATGTTCGTATTTTAAACTTTTATCTTATTGGTAGAAAAGTAGGGAACAAGGTTTTTGGCTTCATTTTAGAATATAACCCCTTAGAGTCATTAGAGTCGAAACCTTACGATCAATATATAGGGTAAAAACCCAGGCTCGCTAGAATTTTCCAGCGAGCCTCACTGGAATTTCTAGCAAGCTCGCTGGAAACCAATGAGCCAACTTGCCGAGCTTGCTAGTTCGGTGAGCCCCGTCGTATTAGACTTTTCCCAATATTTTTTTATATTTTTTATTTTTTATTTTTTTGATTTAATTTTTGAAAATTTAAGTCCTTAACATAAGTTGGTGATAAGGAACATTCTTTTCAGGGATCTTCAGATAATCGAAAATTATGTAATTCAAGGATAAAAATCCTAAAAAGCCATCATCATCGAACGTGTGAGCTGGTACAAAATTCCATGCTCATAGCTGCAAGCCCGTGCTAATGGCCCGCGAGCTTTTCAGCTCATGGGGCAGCGACACATGCTTCACTCCGAACAACCTGTGTCCTTTCGGGGCCCACTTGAAAAGGGAAAATTCCCTTGCTATGCTCCGTTTAATTTTACCTATTTTCTCTTTATTCCTTTAATTATTAATTCAAACTAACCAATTAATAATTCTTCTAACGAATTCAACAACTTGTATTTTTTGCATAGACCCAGTCCATAGGTTCTTTACTTAGTCCGATAAAGACCCAAAGTGTGTGACTTCATAGGATCCTAAAGTATTGTGCGGCTAGAGGTTAACCTAAACTTGGTTTCCCATCCGGGAACCTTTAAGCTTAGTATTCTATATCGATACGGAACCCGACTGCTATAGAATATCAATTGGGCTTTCTAGCAAAGGTATATGATCCCCCGATACTTGGAACATCACGTGCTTGTGACTTGATCCTGTTCTGTAATAGTAACCAATACAATACATTCCTTCCATCAAGTTAAGAACCATCCAGTTTTATTGAGCTTGGATTAAGTGTTAGCTCATGTAATAGCCGTAGCTATCCTGGAATTAGACTTGTTCAAGAAGAACACCTCTCAGCCATTATGTATCAAGATTGACTAGAAACTCATTCTATCAATCTTATACTCACTATATCAGGAGCGATGGATCCCATCTTAACTACACAGCTTACCAACATGTGATCATCATTATACTCGTAATCACCCGTATCATCTTGATCGTTAGGGTATGAATAAGTATGACCCAGAGTATAGCAACTCCTACATAACGTAACTAGTACCTCAGGTCTGAGGATACTTGTACTTCTATTGCCATAAGACATGACACTAACACATGGATATAGTTATTTCTGAGTGTCTATCTTATAGAGGTCTCCAATGTATTACCCTAATACATTCATGTGTTAACTCAAGGTACCACCTTCAGCTCGTGAGATCGGCTACTTGGATCTAATCCAAGGAGTAAGCCTACGCATGCTAGTATGTCTACTCCATTGATGTCCAGTCTCAATGAAACTATGACTAGGGGTATTTAGACTATTCATAATAACACGTATGTGCAGTTCTCACTCCACATAGCTCCCACTATATCCTTGCACTTTTATGCTATGAAGTAGTCATGGACTTTGTCTTATCAATGCACATATACATAACACTATACATATATGATACCAGCGAGATACATAAATTATAAGAGAGAAAACACTAATAAGCAACAAAGATGCCTTGATTATTATTATTAATAATAATCTGAAACTGTCTGTACATTATAACTAATTAAGACACATCGCTTTAATTGCCTCTAGGGCATACATCATGTCTAACATATTATCTACCACATGGTAGAAGGAAAGTAGCTGAACAGGTTGGTGTTGATTTTGCATCACCTTACTAAGGTAACCACTATGTATCATTATAATTATCTCTTCTATTGTGAAAGTTGTGAGGGTAAATATGGAGAAGTATGAAACAAATGGGGGAGATCATCTTTTGCCATTGAAGAGAACCTTTGTTTTCTAACACTTCATGAAATAAAGTTTTACCAAGGCCCATGACATGAAACTAAACAAGAACAAGATTGAGCCAACAGTTTTCCTAGAAAATGTTTTTAAGGAAGAAGAGGATTCTCACATGGATGAGCTTGAAGCATGAAGGGATGCTTGATGAGTTACCCCTTAGAGCTCAATTACTTCAAGATAAAACCACTATGAGCCTAGTAGCAAAGGAGGTTGCTCAAAGGAAGAAAACTAGCCTTGCTAAAAGAAAGGTAGTAGTTGTGCCTACTGTGAGCGGGCGACACGGAGCGGTGGGCCGAGAGCGCGCGATGTTCATAGGCGCGGTCCACCGGGGTGTTTTGAAAAAGGAGAAAAAAAGGCACCGGGTCTGGGACCCGGGAAAAAAGGTTTGAAAGAGAGAAAGACGAAAAACGCTTAAGATCGGTTCGAACCCGAATCCGCCGTCTCTCAGTGTGGAGTCGCCACCTGGATTAGCTCTTTCCAAGAATTAGAGTCCTGTGAGGCTTAACGTCCGGGGGACGGCCCACCAAGACACAGAGATTCGGGCCGGGATAAGTTGCTTATTTCTTAAGTGATCACAATATATTACAGCTACAGAAAACCATTTTCTTTTAATTGTGCATATTCGCACTTAGGTCGTTTTTGGGTTAAATGCATGATTCATGTATTGCGAAATATAAACCATCCACAAAGTGAAAAATTAACCATCCACAAAATTGTAAATAAATGCGGAAAATAAAATTACAAGGCTTCCAAAATCGGGGGATACAACTGCCCGCTATCCTATTAATTACATTTTTTCGTAAAACATGTGCAATACCCGAAGGAAAAATAAAAACCTAAACATACATCTAACCTGCATCTACAAAGATTAACACATGAGATATATCACGTATGGTCGACTTGATTTTAGTGAGGCCCGCATGGCCTAATTAAAAACATTGGCGATTTTAAAGTTATTAATTTAAATAAAAACAGTTCATTTTTATTTACACGTATGTTGGTCAATTTTAATTAATGAAAATGACCGCATGTCAAATAGTGAGGTCTGTTATCCGGGAATATATTTTATTCCTTTCGTGGGGGTATTCTAATTCAAAAATTAAAAAGAAATAAAAGAAGAAGGAGAATTACAACATTATTTACAATAACAAGGAATAAAAAAAATTCCTAGGTCAAAAATAAAAATTAAAAAGAAGAAAAGGGGGAACACGAAATAAGCAGTTCTAGGAACTCAGAGGCTTTACCCTTTTAGCGTGAATCCACTTCGGCGTGTCCGTTTGATCCTCGGGAGCGTTCCTCGTTCGTTTTTGTTTAATTGAAAAGGTTGATGTAAAAGTCCAAAAATCTTCGTTTAATTCTTGGAGTTTTAGTGTAATTTAATTGGAAAAAAGAATTGGTTGGTTGGAAAATAAAGTGTTTATTTATCCAAAAGATAATTAGACTTGGGTTCTAAATTTATTTTAGACCCGAGGATATCTGAGGATTTAAGAAGAAAAGATGAAGGAATTTTATAAAAAGATGAAGAAATTTGAGATCCGAAAGTGTTTTAGATCTAAGAAAAAGTTAGAAGAACGTAAGAAATATTGTTTTTATTTTTTGTTCTGAAAGAGAGGATTTTTCTCTCTGAATTTCCAGGGCCCGTGTACTGAAAAAGACCCACCTATTTATAGAAAAAAAAATCCCGAAAAATCCAAATATAGGGCCTCGCCGGCGAGGGGTCTTGCCGGGAACAAATCTCGACGAGGCTCCTCGCGTGTACACGAGGCTGCCTCGTACGAGGCTCCCCCTCATCCGCGCGAGGCTGCCTCACGTCCGCGTGAGGCTCCCTCGCGTCCGAGCGAGGCTACCTCGGGCGAGGGTGCCTCGCGCGAGGCTCCCTCGAGTCTGCGGGAGGTTGCCTTCGCGAGGCTGCCTCTCGCGAGGTTACCTCCGCTCGAGGCTCCCTCTACGCGAGGCTACCTCGCTATCGGGATAACGTCTCTTTTTATATTTTATTATTATTTTTTTATTTATTATTATATATATATTTTTTGTATTTTTTGATTTAGTTAAATAATTTTATCTAAAATGTCCGAGGAGGATTCCTATTTGAAGATCGTCGGATGGTAAAAAATTATGTGATTCGAGGATAAATTTCCCGAAAAGCAGTCATCATTGAACGCGCGAGCTGGTACAAAATCCTGTCCTCACAGCTGGAAAATCATTTTTCTTTAACAACACAAGTAAAAAAATGTGTTTTTCAGGAATGGAGCTGAGTGGTTTAGATTTCTCATATTAAAATTGTGCTACTTGGAAATTTTCTGCATATAAGTTGATGCATTTGAAGAAGACATGGGAATGGAAACTGAATTTGATGGAATGCCTTCATACCCGCAACCTGATATGGAATAAAAAATGAACTAGCCTTCAGCCCCATCAAGACGTATAGGAGTTAGAAATAATCCTCAGGTATTCTCAGCTTGATTTTCAATGAAAGATGATCATGGAACTCTCTAAATAGGTAACCATAATAGGAACTAAAAGTGAGAATAAAAAGAAAAAAACTATAATCTTCTCACAATGTTATTTTGGGTATTGCATTTAAGTTTTCGAACATGAACTTTAGCGCTTTAATATTTTTGGCCTAATGCATCAGTAGCGACCCAAAATTTGTTCCAAAAAACCTACTATCTCCCCTAAACTTTGAAAGTGATCCCACAATTCCCTCGACTTCCAAAAGTGTGTTAAAGATTATAATTAAGAAATAGAATATAGCCTTTAGAATGGGATAAGAAGGGCTTTACAATAAATAACTTTTTTTATTATTAAGTTATAAATAGCCATGTCATTCCAATTTGCTTCTTTTCCTTTGGAAGTAAACCAACAATTTATTAATCAATTCAAGCTTTCTTTCTTTCTTTCTTTCTCTTTGAATTCTATTTGAATCCTCTATGTCAGATAATCCGATTTCATGAGCATGGTATTAGAGCGTTCTCTTGACTCTTTTCATTTTAATCATTCTTCCTTTTTTATTCTTTCATGTTTTAGTTTTCTGGGGTTATCAAAGAATTTGGAAAGTTAGGGTTTTTTTGTTAAAAGTTTCTGCAATCTTTAATTCTTAAATTTTTCTTCTTTGAATTCGCAATTGTGTTTGTTTCTTTCAATCTCCTTGTCTTTCTTTGAGAAATAAGCTATGACAAATCATAATCAAGCTAGATTGGATGAGAACATCCCATTTAATTTACATCCTAGAGAAAACCCATCATTGGTTCTAGATTCTCTGCTTCTTGATGGGCAAACTACCTATTGAACCCAAGTTAAAGTACTTCATAGTACTTAAAACATTTTGGATATAATAAACGGTCTAGGATAGTGAAATTAATAAAGTACTAAGTAAACTCATAATTAATCAAGTTTACTTGAGTTTATTTAAGGGAAAAATACTCAGTTTACCAAATGATTAATTAAGTTATGGCTTAGAGTTAGAAAAGTTGAATTCAACCTAGTACTACATAGTTTACAAGATATAGACTCAGTGAAGCTTAGTGAGCTTTTCATTATAATAGTTGAGTTATTTGATACTTAGAGAAATTTATGACACAAATGCCTTTTAGGAGAAAAGGTGCTGAAATCAAAGAAGATATTCAAGTTGTCCTCACAATAGAAAGGTATCAGTACATAATGTTGGAGAATTCTCACTAAAGTCCAATACAAAAGGAATCCTCAAACATGTGTCATTCTTCAGTGTCCCCGCATAACTCTACAACGTCAGTAAGTCAACCATTCACAAAATTCCATGTCGCATCTTACGAGTCTCGCTATTAGAACAGATTGCTTGAAGGAAACAAGTTTTTGACATATTTGGATTAACGGATTAATCTCACACCTCAACATTCAAAATCTCTGTCTCTAAACATCTTGGAATTTGTTTCAAAAGGGAAAATTCAAAAGATATGAAGAGAAGAGAATTTGAAGACAAATTCTGAATGAGAAGTTCACAATAGCTACTTCAAAGAACTTCAAGTGTAAATAGAAGATTGAAGCTGATGTCCAAACTTGGTGAATCACTTCAAATTTCTTAAGAGCTGAAATACTATCAAAATATTCCTAGCATTCGAAAATTCAAAACCAAGCAATCAAGGAAATGAAAATCTTCCAATCTATTTGTAATAGAGAGAATTCACTTTTGATTTAACATTGTAAAGGATTCAACGTATTTTATAAGTTAAAATCCTCTATTCGCAATTTCTATTCAAAAGCTGAGTGATAGTTTATGAAGGGTACCTAAACTATGATTGAGTGGTAGTTAGAACGAAAGGTACTTTCTATAATAGAGTCTACCCATTGTAAAGGATTCTCCGCATAAGGAAGGAAGGAAAACACTAGTGGATTAAGGCTCGAAAAGGAATCCAGGGATTAGAGGTAGGCTAGGGTCTGATCCAAGATAAAATCTCAGGTGTTAAATTTCTAACCTTTGTCGCTTATCTTTATAGTTTTGTACTCATTTCATCATTCTCTCTATTTTACAAGTCTTACTTGAAAAACCAATCCGAGCTAAGTAAAGTACTCAATAGTGATTGAAGATAAACTATGCCAAAGAAGCTGTGTGGTTTATATTTTTTAGATCAAACTCAGCACGCTTCACTCAGAACACATCTAAAAATTGAACTTGGAAAAGAATTTTAAATCTGTTTATATTAAGTTGTTTCGGACTAACAAGTGGTATCGGAGCAAGTGCTCAACTTATAAACTCCTTAACTTTGAGTTAAAGATCCAAAATGGATTATAACAGTTTCAGCTCTGGCTTAGGATAGATGGTTCTCCTTAAAGAATGAATGTCTATAACCAGGCCTCCACTATTTGATGGAAATCATTACACATTTTAGAAAAACCACATGAAAAGCTTCATACAGCCACAAAGCATGCAAGCATGGTTGGCTATAGAGCTTGGCCCCAGAATTCCCACAGTTGTGAGGAATGGGGAAAGAGTCCCATTTGATCTAGAAGATTACGATGATGTTGACCTAAGGCTTCTCAAAGAGAATGTGGCATCCATCAATTGCTTACATTGTGCACTAGATCTTATAAAGTTTAACAAGGTCTCAAGGTGTGAGATAGCGTAAGAAATCTGGAAGAAATTGGAGGTCACTTATGAGGGGACTCACAAGGTCAAGGAGTCAAAGATCAATATCACGCTGTGAGAATAGGAGGTGTTCCAAATGGGTGCCAGCAAGGGTATTCAATTAATAAATACCAGGTTCATTAATATCATTAATAAACTAAAGAGATTAGGCTAGGATTCACCAAAGAAGAAATAGTGAAGAACATTCTTCGTACTCTTACACTGATGTGGGATGGCAAGAAGAACGTGATCGAGGAGGCTCATGATCTTAAGACCTATTTCTATGATGAGCTTATAGGCACCTTATTAACTTAGGAAATATCCCTAAGGAAATATATTGATGACTCTAAAAGAAGTAAAGGTAAGGAGAAAGAGGGCAGAGCCATTATCCTAAAGGCTAATTCATCATATGAATCCTCCAACATGATTCCGATGAGCAAATGGCCCTTCTAACAAGGCTATTGAAGTGCTTCATGAAGAAGGATGAGAAGTTTAACAAGAAGAAGTTTCTTGGTAAAATCAAGTCAACTCAGCACCGGCGTGGAGCTAAGGAAGGACCTAAGAAGGAGCGTAGCAAAGATATCAAGTGCTTTGGTTGTAGAACAAAATGCCATATTCAATCATCCTATCCAAAGACCAAGAAGGATAGATATAAGAAGAGATTTTTTAAGAAGAATGAGGCACTTGATCATCCTCAAATGAAGAAGCTACAGACTCAGCCAACCTCTACTTAATGGAAATCAAGAATGAAAGGGGCGAGAGCTCAACATCTACTTCAAAGAGTAACCAATTCGCTACTGACTCTGAAGCTGAGTGCAACAAAGGGAAAACCCCCAAGCTGAGGTACATTCTGATATCCCTTTGTTAATTGAAGAGTTTGCATATGTACTCTTTGATGTTATGAAATTGACTAATAAGTTAAGAAAAAACGTCAAGGATCTAGTGAGGAGAAGTGATTATCAGGATGATACTATCGCTCCCTTGTCTCTTGATATTCACTTTTTTCAAGAAAAAGATGAGTATCATGAATGTCATAATAGCAAGCTCACTAAGCGATTAGATGAGTTAACTATTCAGTTAACAGCTTTAATGGAGAAATAGGTTCCTCCTCCAGCTAATAGTCCAACTTCAAGTAACCAAACTAGTAATTCTAAGAGGAAGAATTCCTCAAAAAAGAAGAAAGCTAGCCAACCCATAGCAAAAGCGATGTATGGCTTTTGTGGTAAAAATGGACATGCTACAGTTCTCTGTAGGCATAAAAATGGTTATTATGACAAGTACGACTGGTCTAATTTAAGCATTGCTAATAAAGGAGGACCTAGCTCAAAAGCATGGGTACCTAAGAAAATGTAATTACTTTGCAGGTGAGCCTAAGAAATCCTAATGAAATTGGAATTTTGTATTTGGATAGCGAATGCTCTAGGCCCATGATGGGAGATGAAAGCTAGTTCATCTCATTCTAGCATAAAAGGAATGGACGTGTCAGTTTCGGAGAAAACCAAAAAGGTAAGATTGTGGGTTGTGGCACTGTTGGTGTCTCTCCTTCAATTGAAGAGGTTTCTCTGGTCAAAGGACTCAAGTTCAACTTGCTTAGTGTATCCCAGCTTTGTGACAAAGGTAGGAAGGTTACATTCAACTCTACAAGTTGCTCAGTTATTGATAGTAAGATTAACTCAACTATACACTTTTCTCCTAGAATTAATAACGTGTATATGATTGATTTATCTGCGGGCTCTATTAATGTGTGTCATATATCTAAGGAGGATAGTTTGTGACTTTGGTATAGAAGGTTGGGTTATATAAATATGAATATCTAGTCCAAACTAGTTGAAAAACAACTAGTTATGGGTTTACTAGTATCAGCTTTGAGAAGGATAGACTTTGCTCAGCTTGCCAACTTGGTTAGCATGTTAAGAAATCATTTAGGTTAATTAATAACATAGTAACTAAGAAACCGTTAGAGCTCCTCCACCTAGATCTTTTCGGCCTAGTTCATCCTATGAGCATGAGTGGTAAGAGAGTCTCCTTAGTGATTGTGGATGACTTCATGAGATTCACTTGGGTAGTCTTGGTGAGTTGCAAAGATGAAATCTTTGAATCTTTTATCACACTTAGTAATCAGATTTGAATGAATTAGGGTCTAAAATTAGTAGAATCTAAAGTGATCATGGATGTGAATTCGAGAATTTCCATTTCGAAGAATTTTGATCAGCATGTGGTATTAACCATGACTTTTCTACTCCTTATACTCCTCAACAAAATGGGGTTGTAGAAAGGAAGAAAAGAATCATAGTTGAGATGGCTTGATCCATGTTGAGTGATAATAATCTACCAAAGTACTTTTGGGGAGAAGCTGTTAACATAGCCTGCTATATCTTGAATCGAGTTTTAATTCACCCAATTCTTGAGAAGACACCCTATGAGCTTTGTCAAGGGTGCAAGCCTAAGATTGGTCATCTCATATAATTTGGTTATAAGTTCTTTATTATTAACAACAAGGAGTAGCTAGGTAAGTTTGATCCAAAAGCTTATGAAGGTATCTTTCTAGGATACTCAACCAATAGCAGGGTATATAGAATATATGTCAAAAGAACTGGCATGTTAGAAGCGTCTATGCATGTAGATTTCTATGAAACTAACAATGTAGATAAACATCCATCTAATTAAGATGAAAGAGTAACTCAGCAAGAAAATCCACTCATCAGGCCACTCTTTGTGCTACCCAACCCAGCACAAGAACTTGAAGCTGAGGAAGTAAAAGAAGATGATAATCTTTTTATCAACTTCAACAAAGGTGAAGATCAACCTCAACCTCAATAGTCAAATGTGAAACCTCCAATAGTAGATCCGAGTCTGCCAAGAGAGATTAGAACTCATCGCAATCACCCTCTCGATAATATTGTTGATGATGTTCATAATCTAGTGATGATGCAAGGTTAGCTCAGTAGGATGATGAACCATCCAGCCTTCATCTCATTTATTGAACCCAAGAAGTTCGAAGATGTAGAAGGAGATGTAAAAGGAACTGGATCAATTTAAGCACATTGATATTTGGGATCTAGTTCCAAAACCCAAAGGAAAATCAATCATCGGCACCAAATGGGTTTTCGAGAACAAGCTTGATGAAGATGACATTTAGGTCAGGAATAAGGCTAGGCTTATTGCTTATGGCTACAATCATCAAGAAGATATCGATTATGATGAGACTTATGCTAATGTAGCTCGGCTTGAAGCAATTCAAATCCTATGTGATTTCGCATCCCATATGAACTTCAAATTATTTTAAATTGATGGCAAAAGCGCATTCCTGAATGGATTCATTCAAGAGGAAGTTTATGTGTGCCAGCCTCCAGGCTTTGAAGATCTTAAGAATCCTGAGCATGTCTTCAAACTGAAGAAAACTCTTTACGGATTGAAGTAGACTCTAAGAGCTTAGAATGAGAGATTGACCAATTTCCTTATCAGCAAAGGCTATAAAAGAGGAAAAGCAGATACTACTTTATTTATCCGGCAAAGAAAAAAGATGTGTTGCTAGTCCAAATCTATGTTGATGAAATTATTTTTGGAGAAATTGATGAGAAGCTGCGCAAAATGTTCAGCAAGTAAATTAAGAGCGAGTTTTAAATGTCTATGATAGGAGAGCTTAACTTTTTCCTTGGAGTTTGATAAGTGTATAATTACACTTATTATCATATTAATTTCACACATTAAACACTATAGTTTTAGTCATTTTTATACTTCATATAAAAGATTTCACGTGGTATGTAGTTGTTTTTTTATGCAAATGCAGATACTAGGTAAATCTTGGGAGTAAAATGATCTAAAGTGGAATTCAATCAAAAAAGAGTGAAAAAGGTGCAAAAAGATGTGTAGAACTTAAAGATTTGGCTTAGGATCGAAGCTGTCGAAGATCGGTGAAATTACAAGAATATTTCTGAGTAAAACTCAATTCACGATCGCGACAATCATTCGCGGTCACGATTTGTTTACTTCAGAAATAGAAGTTTGCCAATCAAAGATTCACGGTCGTGAAATGTGTATCACGGTCGTGACTTGGATGGTTTTCTGGTATTATCTTCTTAACTAACAATCGGTTGATAAGCATGATCAACCGCCATCAACCACCATCAACTACCAACGAACAGACGCCTATCAGGAGTCAACCAATCATGAAAAGGTGCTTATCCATTGTGGATTATGTCAAAGCTTCTCAACCAATCACGATGAAGAGATGCAATCTTTCACCAATGGACATAACCCTTCGTTTGGATAGACACAACCCTTCGAACTTTATAAATAGGGCTCCATTCGATCACAATTTCATGAGCATTGGATGTGTGGAGCATTAAAGTGCAAATAAAGAGTCACATATAGTGTGTATGTGTGTGTGTGTAGATAGATTCACTATGTTCTTAAGTGTTAGCGAAAATGTTTAAGTGATTCGAATCCTTGTTTTGATCATTAGATTTCTCTATATTCTCGAGCGATTGTTGTATAAGTGTACTTGTAAATCAGTTATGAATAAAAGTTTTCATTCTTCAATATTCATTTGTTCGATATTTGCAAAGAATAGCATCCTAGCGGAGGTTCTACATGGGACGAGACCGAATTCAAAGTAAATGCAGGAATTGTGAGAATTGATGACTCCCATTAAAGAGTGGATACGGTTTTATCAACTTTAGCTTTCATTGCATGCCTTACAACTTTGCTCTACTTTCTACTTATACTTTCTATTTCGAAGTTTATGATATGTCTATGTGTCATAATGCATATTTCGTGCTAAGTCTTTTATGTTAATCAAGTTATATACGTTGGAGTTAATTTTAAGAGTAGTTTCGGGGATAACAATATTGTGTATGATCACTGGATATGTGATATAAAGCTATTTAGTGAGCCAACATTTTTGGAATGGTAACTTGCTAAATGTGGCTATGTGAGAGCGACCCGTACTAAGCATAGTATTGATTCAGGTTTTTAAAATTGTCTTATTTCATTTGCACTAGGTTTAGAAAAGTTATTTCATGTGTTGTTCTGCGGCTAATCATTGAACATCTGAGTGTTTTGAACCGAGTCTGTTAGATTAGTTTAGTGAGTCGTAACATCTTTGTTGAACTTGCATGATTTCTCTGCTATACTTGTTCGTAGTGAAGATTCTATATATTTAGATTCTTTAATCTTCCACATCTATGTTTACTCAACTTTTCATTCTAATTTTCGAATCCAAAAATCTCAAATCTATTTTTATTTTCTTTTACTTTGTTTTTCCCTTGTTGATCTTTAGAACTAGTCCTTCCCTGTGGGATCGATATCTTTTAAAACTACATCACAACTGTATACTTGCAGTTATCATAATTTTTCTATTTGTTAAGAGGTACTGACAACACCTATACTTTTCGTGAACAAGTTTTTGGCACCATTGATATATAGCTGAATCTTGTGAAGAAACTATTAAACTTATTAGTGGAAAAGTGGTGAACAGAGTTGAAATCAAGCAGAGTGAAGATGGAATCTTCATCAGCCAAGCGAAGTATGCTAAAGAAGTCCTGAAGAAGTTTGATATGGAGCATTCAAAGACAAGGTCCACTCATACAGCCACTAATACTATTATAAGTAAGGATGAAGCTGGTAAGCCGATAGACAATAAGATCTGCAGAGCTATTATTGACTCTCTTCTTTATCTAACTACTAGTGAGCCAAACATTCAATATGATGTCCTATTGCACATATTATCAAGCTGATAATAGAGAATCTCACTTAGCAATTGTTAAGAGACTTCTTCAGTATTTTATAAGGCTCTCTTGAAGCAAGTCTGTGGTATCCCAACAGCTTAGATTTCACTCCTAGAGGATTCACATATGCTGACTATGGCGGAGATAAGCTCGATAAGAAAAGCACCATAGGAGAATGCCATTTCCTTGGAGAATGCCTTGTCTCATGGTGTAGCAAGAAGCAAACTTCTGTTGTGCTGAGTTGAACTAAAGCTGAGTACATGGTGGTAGGAAGTTGTGTAGCATAATTGTTATGGATTAAGTAGCAACTATAGGATTATGGTATAAAGTTAAAATGCCTTGAAGTTATGTGTGACAACAAAAGTGCAATTAACCTATCCAAGAATCCAAGTTTAACATGGCAGTATGAAGCTTGTCAATATAAGACATCACTTCATAAGGGATCATGTGCTAAGGGGAGATGTCAAACTAGAGTATGCTCCCTCTGAGAAATAGCATGCTAACATAATCACCAAACCATTAGCCAATGAGAAGTTCAATGTTCTAAGGTAGCAGCTAATTGGAATGGCTAACCCCATATGAAGAAAAATCAAGAAATTTAACTAAGTGTTGAAAATCAATCATAACTTAGCCGAATGAGGTAACATGTATTTAACATCATTTACTTTTTAAAGTAACATTTTGCGATTTAGTTTTGCATTTAAAACTCAAAACCCCACTTTATTCAAAGGATGTTTTTGAATTAGAAATGTCTGAATGCTAAACTCACCATTTTACTATTTCAGTTAATTAAGTGTTAATTTCTACATTGATTTTAATCTTTTATTTTACGAGCGCCACATATCCCTGCAAGTTGAAAAGGTCTATAAAAGCTACGAGTGTTGGAGAGAGAGGCTACTAGCAATTCTGAGATTCCAATCATTTTAACTGCCAAAGAACTCTAAATTTCTCTTCTCTCAAATTTCCTTTTCATCTCAAATGGCAATCACTGAGAGAACCTTCATCCTTAAAGGCAATTCCAAAAGGAGTATTTATGTGAATGTTGAAGGAAAGCAGGAGAAGAGTGTTTTCCCCGTTGGAACAATCTTCACCAAGGTCGAATGGGGCTCAAACCTTGATTTTGGCCCTGTATATCAAGTGGACTATGAAGGACTATTGAGAAACAAGATCCTTCATAAGATTATCAAGCAATAGAACCTAAGTTAGTTTCTGCAATTGGAAGGACCAGCCATTATTGGTTTAATCAGAAGCTTCTACAAGAATCTTTAAACCATTCAAGGGTATAACGATGTGCTTATGGTGGAGATTGAAGGGAACTCTCACCTTATCTGCTCCAGGCTGCTAGGAAATCTCCTCAACATACCAAACAAAGGCACTCAACTAAGGAAAAATGGATGCGAGGATGCTCGAGTAGTTTGAAGATTAGGAAATCCCAGTTTATTGTGGATCTAGTGAAATCTCAGCCTTTAGAATGAGTTGGGGAGTAAGGGTTTTCCATGAGCTCGTTGTGAAGTTGATGCTTCCCAAGACTAGCTCTCTCACCAACTGCACATACTTTGAGAGGTGTGTGTCTACCATATGGTAAAAGGTAAGCAACTAAATTGGCCAGTCTTTATCATCTGACCAAAGTTACTACCATTTACCATTACTGTTATTTGATCACTGCCTTGATGAAAGCTGTGTGAATTGATATCTCATCCTTTGTTTCTAGATTAGGAGAGATGGTGATCCCATTGAAGAAGATGCTGACCATGGCGCATTTTAGTAAGCTCTATCATGATCAGGTTCATATTAGGTACACCAAGGCCCAAGATGCTAAAAGAAAGGCTAAGGTTATACCGATAGTATTTCTTGTGAATGTGGTAAAGGAAGATGAAGATGGCTTTATGGTGGACTATGAGGAAGGCAGCAAGGACACCAATGATAATGTTCCACTTTCTACGAAGCTGGAACAGATCTCAACCACCTCAGCTCCTACCTCTCCTAAACCAAAAGCTACCTCTTCAAGGGTAAGAAAAGGCCCAGCAAAAATAAGGGCAAGAAAAGAGCTTACCCGGCCTCTAGCCAGGTAAAGAAAGTAAATGAAGCTTAAGAGTCATGCTCGGAGGGAAGCTGAGGTGAAGCAATAGGCTGAGGAAGAAGAGGATGCCAAAGAGGTAGAGGAAACTTTGCACCGAAGGAAGCGCAAGTTGGAAGTCGCTGAAGAGGATGAAGGTTAAGGGAGCTCTAAGAAAGGTAAAGAGAACTCTAAAACCATTAGTCCTAGTAATACTGTGCATATTGAAGATGTTCTTGCCAATGATAAAGGCACCCAACACAAGCGCACTGCCACCAATTGTCCATTGAAGAAAAACATTCAAGTGGTGAGCAATGATGAGGATGCTAGTGAAACTGTAAAAATCCTCAATCAGGAAGAATCTTCTCTTCCTGATTCCAACATCCCAACCCCTTCTTTCACTCATCTTGAGTCAATTCCAACTCATCTTCATGTACCTGAAGTTGACCCTTCCTTGGGTCAATCAGCTAACCCACATGTACCCTTAAATCCTTCCCCCAATTTTTCTGTAAATCATAAATCCTCCTCACTTATAAATCCTTCAATTCCTAATCCTGTAGATTCTCAATTCCTACTTCTATAAATTGTACTTCTCACATACCAAACACTATAAATTTCTCGATTCATACTTCTTCTCCTAACCAAAAACAAGATTATTTTTCACCTCCTCCTTCTCCTCCTCAAACTACTATAACTCCTTCACCTGTAAAATCTAAACCAACCCCTAATTCTTCAAATGTACAAACTTTTGAACCAACCTTTTCTTCAAATCCATCCTCTACCCCTCTAATCCCTCATATTAGAGAAGTTCCAGAAGTTGAGAACTCTACTTAGCATTGAAAAGCAAGTAAGGAAGGTACTAAGGCAAATTTTACAGCCAGTGAAGTACCTTTCTCCAGCAGCAAGCCAGTCCAAGAGAACTTGGCTAATTCAGCCATCTTAGCTCATATTAGAAAGTTAGCAAGGAAGAAATTCCCAACACTTAAATCTGATGCTGAGTTGGATGGAGCAATAAGTAAAATGCTACTGTCTCAAGAATTGACAGACTTATCCATGAAAGCTAAGGCTAAGCTACCTAAGTTCGATGAACACTCAAGTGTAGCCTCTGAATCAATCTACTTCAAGGAGTTTAAAAAGATTTAAGGAAGCTTATTTGTGATATGCAACCACTTGGTGAAAGAGAGTGCCAGAAGCTTAGTGGACAAGGTAGCCTTAATCCTAATCGACTTATCTGATTCTACAGCTCAACTGAGCGCAGCTTTCACATCTGTCCCCATGTCTACTACTCTCACTAACACCGTAGCAAAAAAGATAAACAGTGGTATTGATGCTGCTGCTGAGTAGCTTGAACGCCACAATGGTAACTCAAGCTATACAATTTCATAAGCTTGGTGAAGAACAAGCCAAAATAAAGAAGAGCATGGATAAAAAGATAGAGAATGCGCTGAAAGAAGTAGAATTCACCAAGGACATCAGTCACAGCATGGCAAAATTGTTAGAGAGCATGTCCAAGCTGATGGTGAATTATGATAAGAAGCTAGATTGGGTAATTAAGAATATTGATGAAGTGGCCAAGAAAGCTGGCAAGCATGCTAAATATAGATGCCCTTACTGATAAATTTAACGATGTATGTAAAGAAGTCAATGACAACACAGATAATTCTATCAAAAAGGCACAAAAGGCACTTCTTGAGGCTATGGGAAAACTCTTCCCTGAACCAATTGAGTCTCTAGACCCGGATAACGGTCTCTCAAAGCACAAAAGCTAAATGTCATTAGGGGAAGAATTGAGGATATGCAAAAGCATGAGGATACATTGGCGACAACTGGAATTCATGATGTAAGGGATATTGAATTCACTACCAGATTTATGTCATCAATATACCCAAGGATCCTTGATATGGAAGCAAAGCTAAAGACTGCATTATTTGCCATAGATTTCATAGCTCTGTTGCAGTGCTTTCAACAGTTTTCTTGCAAAGGTTTTGATAATATTGCACATCTTTCCAGGTGTCATCACTTACTTCTCACTAAGCTGAATGACTAAGACTTCCTTACTACAAAGGGAAAGGAGATGCTTGAGCAAGAGATTTCTCAGCTGATCATTAGAAAGCAGGAGGATTTCCAATTTACTTTGGACTCCTTCAATCTTTGCCTTAAACAAATTATCAAGGAACAGATAACAAAGGGCGAGAAGGTAGCTAAAGATGTTTTAAAAAATGCTAATTTGAACTAGTCATCTCTACCAAAGAGACCTCATCACCATCCCCATCATCAGTCTCAATCTTCAAATCAACAACAACAACCAATTCAATTGCACCATCACATCAATCATCCCAAAAGCTCAGGACAACCTTCCTCTCAGTTACACAAATAGCTGTAGACTAGATAGTCAAGCTTGTAATAGAACTTAAATTGTAATCACTTAGCTCAAGATACTTTTTGTGTAATGACTAAGCATTTTGTTATCAATGAAAATATTGCAAGTTTTGTCTATCAAATTTAAGAGCTTCTGATCTTCTTATTTGCTGTATATGTATGCAAATTCTACTATAAACCGATGTAAGAATAAATGCAAAGACCAATCCCAAAGAAAAGTTGAAGTAAGCCAAAGTCCCAAAATTGAAGAAAATTCCTCTAAGTATGGGGGAGTTGAGCTGACTGAAGGGAATCCACTTAATATGAGGGAGTCCACACTGACTAAGAAGTTCACTCAGTATGGGAGAGTCTTACATCATCTATCAGATATTCCTATATCTTTAAACTACTTATTTAATTAATCTCTTCAACTACCTAGTTTTTTATCTGTTCCAAAATGGGGGACCCAAGTTAAAGTACTTCATATTACTTAAAACGTTATGGAAATAATGAACTATCTAGGATAGTGAAATTAATTGAGTACTAAGTAGACTCTTAATTAATCAAGTTTACTTGAGTTTTTATAAGGAAAAACAACTCAGTTTACTGAATGATTAATTAAGTTATGGTTTAGAGTAAGAAAAGTTGAGTTCAGCCTAGTGCTATGTAGTTTACAAGATATTGACTCAGTGAAGCTGAGTGAGCTTTTAATTATAAAAGCTGAGTTAATTGACACTTAGAGAAATTTATGACACTAATGCCTTTAACAGTTTCTATGAGGAATGTAATATTCCTTTGATGCTTTTTAGGAAAAATGGTGTTGAAATTAAAGAAGAAATTCAAGTGGTCCTTACAACGGAAAGGTGTCAGTACGAAATGTTGGAGAATTCTCACTAAAATCCAAGATAAAAGAAATCCTCTAACATGTGTCATTTCTCAGTGTCCCTACGCAACTTTGCTACGTCATTAAGTCAACCATTCACAGAATTCCATGTTGCATCTCATGCGCCTCTCTATCAGAATGGATTGCTTGAAGGAAATGAGTTTTTGACACATTTGGATTAACAGATTAATCTTGCACCTCAACGTTCAAAATCTCTATCACTAAATGTCCTAGAATTTTTTCAAATGAGAAAATTTGAAAGATATGAAGAAAATAGAATTTGAAGATAAAGTCTACACGAGAAGTTTGAAATGGCTACTTTAAAAATTTCAAGTATAAATAGAAGACTGAAGTAGATATTCAAATTTGGTGAATCACCTCGAATTTCTTAAGAGCTGAAATACTATCAAAATATTCCCAACATTTAGAAATTCCAAATCAAGCAAACGTAAATCTTCCAATCTATTTGTAATATAGAGAAATCGCTTTAGATTTATCATTGTAAAGGATTCAACGTATTTTATAAGTTGAAATCCTCTATTTGCAATTTCTATTTGAAAATCTAAGTGATAGTTTAGGAAGGGTACCTAAACTATGATTGAGTGGTAGTTAGAAAGAAAGGTACTTTCTGTAATAGAGTCTATCCGCTATAAAGGCTTCTCCAACTAAGGAGGAAGGAAAACACTAGTGGATTAAAGCTCGAAAATGAATTTGGGGACTGGAGGTAGGCTAGGGGCCAAATGATAAGTGTATATTTACACTTATTTTCATGATATTTTCAATTATAAAATGATATGGTTGAGTCATTTTATACTTCATACAAAAGATTTCACATGGTATGTAGTTGTTTTTTATGCAAGTGTAGAAACTAGGTGAATCTTGGGAGAGAAAAGATCAAAGATGGAATTCTATGTAAAAAGAGTGAAAAAGGTGCAAAAAGATGCGTGGAACATATGGAAATGGCTCAGGATCGAAGCAGTTAAAGATCGGCAAAGTTGCGAAGAAGAAACATGAAGAAAAACACATTTCACGATCGTGACACCCATTCGTGGTCACGACTTGTCTCTCTTCACAAGCAGAAAGTTTCTAACCAATAGTCACAATCATGACACATATATCACGCTCGCGACTTGTAACGGTTATTGGTCAACTCTTCTCAACTACCAACCGCTGGATAAAAACAATCAACTACCATCAACAGCCACCAACTGTCAAACAAAAAGACACCTTTTGGAATTAATCCAATCATTAAAAGGTGTTTATCTATTGTAGATGAGGAGGAAACCTTTCATCCAATCATATTGAAGTGATGTAACTCTTCGCCAATGGACACGACTCTTCGTTTGGATAAACGCTTCGCATTCTATAAATAGGATTCAAAACCCAATCATTTTCATGCCTGGTGTGTGGCATATGGTAGAGTGAAACTATAGAGGGCATATGATGCACATTAGAGAGTTAAAATTGTATAGATTTTGCTAGTTCAAAGTGTTAGTGAGAAAAATGTATAAGTGATTCAATTCTTATTTTGATCACTAGATTTCTCCACAAATTTGAGCGATTGTTGTATGAGTGTAATAGCAAAGTACTTCTCAATAAAAGTTTATGTTCTTCAACATTCATTTGTTCAATATTCACAAAGAATAACATCCTAGCAGAGGTTCTGTACGAGTCGAGACTAAATTCAAAGTAGACGCAGGAATTGACGACTCCCATTAAAGAGTGGATATGGTTTGATCAACTTTAGCTTTCACTTGCATACCTTACAACTTTACTTTGTTTTCTACTTATGCTTTCTATTATGAAGTTTATGATATGTTTATGTGTCATAATGAGTATTTCGTCTTGTGTCATGTATATTAATCAAGTTATATGCTTTTGAGTTAACTTTAAGAGTGATTTCGGGGTTAACAAGATTGTGTATAATCACTGGATCTGTGATTATAACGCTGTTTAGTGAGCCAACATTTTTGGAATGGTCACTTGCTAAATATGGCTATGTGAGGGTGACTCGTATTAAGAATAGTAAAATTGTTATCTAGGTTTTTATAAGTATCATAATTCATTTGCCCTAGATTTAGAAAAGTCATTTCATGTGTTGCTCTGCGGTGAATTATTGAATACCTGGGAGTCTAGAACCGAGTTTGTTGAAGTTATTTAGTGTTTAAAACAACGTTGATTACTTTGCATGTTTTTCTCTACTATACTTGTTCTAGGGAATAACTATATAGTTTACATCTTCTCTAATCTATTCATGCATCTGTCTATTCATCAGTCTACCATCCAAACCCTCCAATACAAATTATCTTATTTCTTTTGTTCGTAACTCTAGTTGGTCCTTAGAACCAAATTCCTTCCCTATGGGATCGATATCTTTTAAAATTCATCATAATTGTATACTTGCAGTGGTCATCATTTTTCTATTTGATAAGTGGTATTGACAACACCTTTTCATATTTTGAACTTTTATCTTATCAGTAGAAAAGTGGGGAACAAGGTTTTTGGCACCGTTACCGAATATAAGCCTATCGGAACGAATATAGTCAAAATCTTGCGATCAAGTTTTTGGCGTCAATTCCGGGGAAGGCAAGTGCATTCTAGAGATCAAATTGCCAGAGAATGGGCAATTATATTTAGTTGTCAATAGATTTATTTATTTTTATTTTTGTTTTTTGTTTTTAGTTTTAAGTATTTATATTTGTTATTAACGTATTTTTTCTTGCTTATTCATTGATTTTTCTTTCTAGTGTGTGCATGCCAAGTACACGTAGTTCAAGAGAAAGTTTGGCGTCTTTCGAATCAGAATAAGAACTATTTAGTAGGAGAAGAAAATGGAAAAATAAGAGATAAAGAAGAAGGATGGCTAACGAAGACCAACCACAGAACGATCAACCTCAACCAAGGCTCATGGATTATGTCATTTCGACCATTAATGGTAACAATCAAGGAATTGCTAGACCACCCATTAATGCGAATCAGTTTGAAATCAAGCCAGCATTGCTTCAAATGATCAGCAATTATGTGCAATACTATGGTCTACCCAATGAAAATCTGAATGCTCACATTGCAAACTTTCTTGAAGTCTGTGATACTTTCAAAATGCATAATATTCCCGATGAAGCAGTTAAACTTCGCTTATTTCCATTTACGCTCCATGATCAAGTGAAAGTTTGGTTGAATTCATTACCCCAAATTCAATCACCACTTTGAATCAATTAGCCTAAGCCTTTCTCACTAAATATTTCCCTTTAGCCAAAACCATAAGACTCATTAAAGAAATCACTTCCTTTACTCAGAAGGATAGTGAATCCTTGTACGAAGCCTAGGAATGTTATAAGGAACTTCAGCGATTTTTTCCTCATCATGGTTTACCCCAGAATGTAATTTTGCAAACTTTCTTCAATGGAATAAATCATGCAACAAGAGGAGCGATAGATTCTACGGTTGCGGGATCTCTTATGAAGAAAACTAGTCAAGAAGCCTTTGATCTTTTGGAAGATATGAAAAATAATAATAGTATGTGGCTAGTGGAGAGAGAGCAAGTAAGAACTACTAATCCTACCCATTCGCATGTTGCATCTACATCTTATAGTTCAGTTAAAAAGGTTAATGAATTAGACCCTATTTCTATTATGCAAGCGCAAATATCTGCATTATCTCACAAGATAGATAATATGCATATAAATAAGAGTAACCCTTTAACATGTGAAAATTATGGCCAAATTGGACACACTACTTTTGAGTGTAAATTTAACCCATGTGTAGGGATGCAATTAAGTTATGTTCAAATTCAAGGGAATTCTTATAGCAATAATGGAAATAATTATAGGATTTCTAATTGGAAGTATGGTGATAATCAACAAAAGAATTATCAGAGTACTGATAGAATAGTGCAATTAACAAGTAAGATACACAAGTTTCTGGAAGGAGTTTGTAATAAGCAATCAGAGTTTGAGGAATGTTGCAAGAAGTTAGAAAAAAAGATGGATCAAATGTTTAAAAATCAATCATCTTCTATTCATAATTTGGAAATACAAGTTTATAATTTTAGATCAAACTCAGCATGATTCACTCAGCACGCTTATAAAACTGAACTTGGAAATGAATTTTTATAATCTTTAAAAAGAACCAAGCAAAGAATTCACCCCCTTGTTGCTATTTATATTAAGTTATTTCGAACCAACACTACCATTCTTGGGTGCGTAGTATGAGGATGGCTCTAACGTCAAAGAATAAATTGGAATTGATAGATGGACTATTCAAAAACCTGAAATTTGGGGATGTTATGTTCAATCTATGGAGGCGAAGTAATAGCATGGTACTTTCTTGGCTCATTAAATCTTTAAATTCTTCTATTGCGCAAACTTTAGTCAATTTTGAATCTGCACAAAGTTTATAAGAATGCATTAAGGATAAATTTTCACAGTTGAATGTTTATATAATAGCAGACTTACAAAGTGAAATTTATAATGTTTCATAAGGGGCTAGAATTATTACTGATGTCTTCGCTTCTCTTCAATCTTAATGGGATGAATTTATTAGTCTTAGCCAGTTGCATGTTTGTGTTTATGATGGATGCTTTTGTGATGTGGGGGAAGAGTTAAGGAAAACTCAAGAAAGTAATCATGTTATTTGTTATTTCAAGGGATTAAATAATTCTTTTTCTAATATGAAATCTCATATTATGGCTATGAATCCTATTTCGGTTATGAATAAAGTTTTTTCACCCTTAATTCATTTTAAAAGGGAATTCATTATTTTAGATAAACAGATTTAAACCCTGTTGTGGTGTCATTTAAAGAAAAAAGGGAAACAATGTTTAGTATTAGTCAATTTGGTAATATACAGCCAGGCTTATCTCAGGCTAGTAGTAGAAATGGATTTGGTAGTAGTCATTTTGGTAATATGCAAGGAGGAACTTCTCAAGTTAATGGACAAAGGAGGAGGAAATCAATTTGCTAAGTTTGCAAATTATCAAAATGGAAATCAATTTATGAGTAATGGAAATTTTGAGAATAGTTATAGAAGGTAACAAGGTTTTCAAGGAAAGAAAACTAGTTTGTGTACTTTTTGCAATGGAAATCATTATGTAATAAATTGTTAAAGAAATGGTTATCCACCTACTTTTAAGAATCGATTTAGCAAAGCTAATTCTCCTATGAATTTTGAAGAAGTGTGTCAAGAAATGTTTGAGCATAATTATGAAGAAAATTGCTCATCTGATGATGTGATTATTTCAAATCCTATTAATTCTATTGTAAGCTATAGTATTTTTCAACAAGGACCAATAGTGAAGCAAAGTTATTTGTAGAAAAATGACCCTACTTCTAATCATGTTGTTACAGCACCACTCAGTAACACTACCATCTTCAGCACTGAACAACCTAGTCAATTAGCTCAATTGATTAAAGACCAAAATCAGGAAAATCAAGCAATATATCATGCTGCTTTCTGGAAGGATAGTGTCTTCTCCTCAAGTTCAATATAGCAAATATATTTGTACAAGTAACAAATTCTTAAATTTGATTTTCATGGATTGTTGACACTAGTTCAAGTAGTCGCATTGCAAATTCTTTAAAGAAAATGATAAAACTTTAAGAGATTAGTAATTGGCATGTTCTATTACCTAATAATTTACAATTATAAGCAACACATATAGATGATATTCATTTTGATGATAAGTTTGTATTGTTTTATGTGCTTTATGTACCTTCCTTTAAATATAACTTGTTGTCTACTACTCTAAATTGTGAATTAGTTTTCTCTTCTACTTGTTGTTTGATACATGATGTTCATACCAAGAAGAAGATTGGTTCAACTGAGGTATTAAATGCTTTATGTCATTTGAATAATGATGAGTTTAAGGATATGCATTGTTCTTTTTTTCTTCTATTTTGTTTAGTAAAGAAGACTTTGGCATTATAGTTAGGACATGTTTCTAATAATAGGTTATCTATTTTCAATAATGAGTTTCCCGTTGTACTAAATGATTTTGTTCGTGACATTTGTTGTGAATTAAAATTTAAAAAAATGTTTTTCCAATTTCTGTATCTGTTACGTTAAATCCTTTTGATATTGTACATGTTAATATTTAGGGCCCAACTGTTACATCCTTGTATGGTTATAGATATTTTTTAACTATTGTTGATGATTTTAGTAAAAATACTTGGGCTATAATGATGAAACAAAAGATTGAGGCAACAAATTGTGTTCAGCAGTTTTGTGTTATGATAAATACTCAGTTTGGTAGAGATGTTAAGGTAATTCATTCTGACAATGGTCTAGAATTTAATTTAGCTAAGTTTTATGCTACAAAAGTTATTTTCCATCAACCTTCTTGTGTTGAGACATCACAACATAATGGTATAGTTGAGCGTAAGCATCAACACATTCTAAATGTTTCCAGGTGTCTTAAGACACATAGGGCCTGTTTGGTATTGCTTTTCAAGCAGCTGTCCCAATAAGTTTCTCTCACAAACTTTTAATAGAATTACATATTTTAACTTTGAAGAACACATTTTAGTCCTTCATACTATATAATTAGGAACTGTTTGAGTTGTTTTTTTTCAAAATCAACTCTGTTTACTCATAACGAAAGCTTGAAAATGGAGCTTTACGGAAAAACAGCCTAGGAAAGCAATCTCAAACTGACCCATAGTAATTCACCTAGAGGTTTTTGGCCTTATTGTATACCACATGTTGTACATCTAATAAATAAACTTCAAACACCTCTATTAAAATACTCCACTCCACATGCAAAATTATATCAGAAAGAGGTTGATTATATCATGCTAAAACCTTTTGGTTGTTTATGTTTTGTTAATACCTTGAATAGGGATTGGACAAAATTTGATAAGAAGGCTGAAAAGGAATCTTTGTTGGCTTTGTAAATGGTATAAAGGGTTATAAGTTTTACTTGTTAAAAGTAAGAAAATTTATAACATCAAGGAATGTTAAATTCTATAAACATATTTATCCTTATAATAGGATTGATATATGTGATTTTGATGTGGAGGCAACTTCTGGTAATGATATAAGTATAACCATAGACAATAGTATTACTAGTGAAACTGCAAGTATTAATACAAGCATAAGAAAATCTACAAGGGAACATAAGCAACCGAGCTATCTGAAGGAATATCACTATGCCTTGATAGCAAAAGATGATATTAGTGATGTAGAATCCAAGAAGTTGTATCCCTTATCCTTTTTTTTGTCCTATAATAAATGTCTGACAATCATAAAGATTTTTATTTGTTAATAAGTAAATAACAGGAGCCAAAAACATATAAAATTGCTTCTCAAAAACCAAAATGGCAAGAAGCTATAAAGGCATAATTAAAAGCTTTGGAAGATAACAAAACTTGGGATATTGTAACTCTACCAAAAGGTAAAAATTTTATTGGTTATAAATGGGTATACATGATTAAAAGGAAGAGCTAGGTTAGTTGAAAAAGGTATACACAAGGATATGGTATAGACTGTTTTGAAACTTGTTCTCTTGTTGCAAAAATACCCACCATTAGGGTAGCTCCTAAAAAGAATTGGCACTTAGAACCATTAGACATTAATATTGACTTTCTAAGTTGTAGTTTAGCTGAAGAGATTTACATGGAATTAACTCAAGGGATTAACACTACTATTCCTAATGTTGTTTACAAATTACAAAGGTCTTTATATGGTTTAAAACAAGCTAGTAGGAAGTGGAATTCTACTTTAACGTTGTCTCTGATTCAAAATGGTTTTATACAATCTGTTGTTGACCCTTCTTTGCTTATTAAGGAAACAAAAGAAGCATTTTTTATGTTTATGTAGATGATGTTATAGTTGTTAGTGATAATGAGAGAGCAATACAAGAAGTTAAACATTATTTCCACAAGTGCTTCAACATCAAGGATTTGGGGAAGCTAAAATTTATATTAGGACTTGAAGTAGCAAGGAACAAAGTAGGAATTCATCTCTACCAAAGGAAATACACGCCTGATTTAATTGTAGAATACAAATTTTTGATTCCTCTCTAACAACAATGGATCAAGTAGATTTTACAACAACAAAGCTAATAGAGGACATTACATCATGCAGAAAGTTGATAGGAAAACTGCTCTACCTAACCAACACAAGGGCTGGCATTTCATAAAATGTTCAACAGCTATAACAACACTTAGAGGAACTACATGAGGTACATTTAAATGCACCACACAAGATTCTCATATACTTTAAAAGGATACCAGATTAAGGCATTTATTTTTCAGCAAATGATGACTGTCAACTTCAAGCAATCACAGATTCTGATTGAGAGTTGAAAGGAAACAAGAAAATTTATCATAGGGTATTGCATATTTTTTGGTGATGTCTTATTCTCTTGGAAATCCAAAAAAGCAAAACTATATCTATAAGTTTTTCAGAAGCTGAATCTAGAGAAGTGGTTTCAACAACCGCTGAGATTCAGTGAATTTTGTACTTACTGAGAAAATTTATAACTCAACATTCGCAGCCTGCTGTTCTTTTTTGTGACAATATCTCAGCCATACACAGCAAAAAAATCATGTTTTTCATTAACGAACCAAGCACTTCGAGATAGATTATCATTTTGTGAGAGCTAAAACACAAGCTAGCATCATTCAATTGCAACTTGTTTCTTCAAGCACCCAGTTAGCTGATATGTTCACAAAAATTTTACATACTCCTAAGTTTCTGCATCAAACTACTTGTTTGGGACTTTATTAGATTCAATGATGCTAGGCTTAGGGGAGGTGTTAAAGATTATAATTAAAAAATAGAATATAGCCGTTAGAATAGGATTTGATGGCTATACTGTAAATAGCTTTGTTTATTATTAAGCTACAAATAGCCATGTACATCTACGTTTCAGCTTGATTCCTTTTCTCATTTACTAAACCAATAATTCATTAATCGATTTAAGCTTTCTTTCTCTCTTTGTTTCTTTCTCTTTGAATTCTATTTGAATCCTCTATGTTAGTTAATCTGATTTCATCAACAAAGTGCACCACTTTGTCCCCCGAGTACCATGTGTCAGCTTCAAGTTCGTTTGAAATTTCGTAGATGTCATTTTTCTGATTTTTTTTCAGGTGGTATATTTTTTTTAAAGTTGCGAGATGACTTTGACAAATTGAGGGATAGTAGGTTTTTGGGACAAGAAACTACTTATGCATTAATAGAAACTACTTATGCATTAATTGAGGGATAGTAGGTTTCTGGGACAAGAAACACACACACACACACACACACACACACACACACACACATATATA